>JANHZU010006595.1:7136-25111 GCA_032468055.1 Acrochordus granulatus | reverse complement strand
ATCAACATGTAATTGGTTTTTCTTTGGAAATGATGTACTTTTCACACATTCTTGAAAGAAGAATGTGTTTAACTTATCGCCTCAAGGTTATAAACTGCTTCCTTTAAGAAAACAGATCTCCTCTGGAGAGAAATGGGGAAAAAGAGAAAATATATTTTATTTCCCACATCTTCTAGGTTTCTTTCTGAAATCCTGTGAAGGTTTAGGGGGATCCCTTCTAGGTTTCTTCCCACAAACCAAGGACTCAACGCTGATTTGGCCCTTAGCTCCTTGGGCAAGAGCCCCTCCCTCTTTCAATCTAGTGTCAGATTCCACCACACTCTTTGTTGGTCTGGTGTTGGGTGAGGGTCCACTTGCTGATCCTGTTTGAAAGCCTCTACCAGGGTGAGGGGTTCCTTCATTAGGTTTTCCATTGCAAGGAGTAAACTTGTGCCTTGGCACTGACTGAACATTTGTGTTGGGGAGGTTTGTGTTTTTAATTAAACAGAAAAATCTGTTTAGATATTTTTGAGGCATTTGTATGAGTGGGCATAAATGGTGATGATTTCAGAGCAGGTGTTGATGGAGGGTCTCAACCATATCTGAATATATTCCTGTTTCTGATATTGTTAATTAAAAAAAGCCCAGCTCTTTTCTGTGCTAGGTAACCATGGAAACCTTGCAATCATTTTCTACCAGGGATGACGTGGAAGGAAAAGCATTGCCCTCTTTCAGCTGAAATGGCATGCAGTTGGCTGATAACTATGTTAATTGACTGTGACCCTTATCAAGTGGGCACATTAAACAAAGTGAGATTTAAATCTCCTGGCCATTTATTTCTTATGTGGATCAAGGGTTGGGCTTTGCCTTCAGTGCAGTCCAATGGGATGCATCTTCCAATCAAGGTAAATTATGTATCCAAAAGGAGCAGGCTAAAGCCAGATTTCCTGCTGCATAAAGTGCTGCTCAGCCGAACAAGATCCTGAGGCCATCAAGAGTCCTCTCTTACCGCATCAATGTTCTTTAGAAGAGCTCCCTTGGGAAGGAGCAGCTTCATCATTCAGAGAAGGACCAGCCACCCGGCTGGTTTGCAAAGGGAAGGAATAGTCAACGTAGCAGCTGTCATTTTTAGCAATAGCCCACACCTAAAATAAACAATGCACATTCTGCTCTGGGAAGGGAATGAAAAGGGACAGAAAATTAATATTTTTGTTACTGCCTGAGCATTTGTCTCCTGTTCCTGGATTTATGCTTTTCTGTTCACGTTCATTCCCTCCTCCCTTTTGGAATTGTTTCTGGACCTACCAGAGCAGTCCTGGGAGCAAAGCAACTGAGGGAGTTGTTTTGCTAATGGGGAAAAGCTGCAGCTAAGTCAGCAAAGTGAGGCTGAGATAGACTATTTCAAATATAGGCTTCTGTCAGAATAAATTTAGTGGAGCACTGTTGAGTCTTTCTCTTGGAATCTCCAGGTTGCTTTGGTGGTGCTTATAGAGGTTCCCAAAAGACAGCACATTATTTCAGATGCTTTTAGGCCACTGTAAGTTGAAGCAGCATATGACAAAAGGTTACCTGCACCAGCTGACTTGCCATTTCAAAATAATAACTTTCAAAGATGGCTCCCACCAAAAATTCTATGTGATATACTGGATAGTATCTCTGTTGCAGAATGGGAGGTGTCGAATTGGAAAGTAATTCTGGACACACTCAATTATGACACTACAGAGAAGCAAAACTGTGGGCCTCTGAGTTCTTTCCAAACTAGCAAAAAGCGAATGGTTTCCAAATCTGGTCATAAAAAGCAGGCACGACTTCAATGAATTCAATGCAGGTTGCCCACAGCTATTATCTGTGAATTGGATGGTCATATAAACCATATATAGATACATAGATAGATAGATGAAAGGGGAAAGAGGGATAGGAATGTGGGGTTATTTTTCCCCCTGTATAGACAGTCCTTAGAAAGTAATGCCATCCTGCCTTGTGGAGCTTTGTGACATATATTAGTGTGATGAGCATTGGAAGCAGTAATTAAACCACTTGCTTTCAACATCCTGCCCTTCTCTGCAGTTTGCTGGTGAGAGTGATGATGATCCACAAAGAGCCATTTCCTTTCTAGATCAACAGAGAGACCGTTGTTTTTTTAGGAGCTGTGAATGATGGAGGTTTCTTGGCTTGTGAGCAACGTGGGAAGACTACCAGATCTGGGCTGCAAAAATCTGGATACTTATTGGATGGCAGCAAAGAGGTAAAGACAACTCTAAACTTTCTGCTGCCATCCAACAGTCATCTGCATTATTCCATTAACAGTTTTGGTAGAACTACCAAATGGTGAAAAACTCTTTTCTTTGAAAAAGAAAAGCCAAGGAGGACAGGGGTCTATAAGACAATATTTTTCAACCAAGAGGGTGACACACTAGCAGTGTTCTCCAACTTTAAGAGGATTGGACTTCAATTCCCAGAATCTGTGAGTTACAGTCCACATGTCTTCAACTTGCTAAGTTGAGAACCACTGCTATAAAACATTGGGATCAGACTGGTTTAATGAGAGAACTGAATTGTGGTGAGGAACACAGGGTTCATTGACTCTCTTCCCCCTCTTTCTTTTGTGATTTGATGTTCTGAAGACAATGAGATGGATTGTCCTTTTGGAATTCATTCAAGTAATGTATCTGTTAACTCTCAAATCAAATGAGGGGAAACAGTTTACTGAGGAAAAAAAAGCCACAGTCTCTAAAGCCTGAATTGGATCAGGTACAAAGAATTACACGTTTACCTGCCTTAAGGAGATGCAGCTCTTTTATTGAATCATGTGGATAGAATGGTTTCTCTGGACGACTCTTTCAAAGTAAGTCTTCTTGAACTCCTCTAGAATTCCTCTGAGGTCACCATGCAATTTTTCTGTCTCAGCTTAGTAAGTTTTATCTGATATCCTGATTATCTGATTTACATAACAATGTTTTCACGCAGTGATATTCATATGGAAGATCACTTAGTAGTTAAACATTTAATGTTGGTGGATTGAATAATTGTTTCCAGTATTCAGCTGTACTTGGAACCATATTTGGTGGACTGTTATATCCCAACATGTGGGGCCATGCTAAATACTGCCTGAGTCCTTCCAGGCATAATCTCAGCCATCCCCTATTCTACACTGAAACACCTCCCTATTAATTCAGTATGGACAACTCAAGAAAGCAGATTTGGACATTGGAAGACAGTTTGTATACTTTCTAAGAAATGAAAATCTGGATGAGAAAATTCAGCTTGATTAAGAAGATTTTAATAATGTACACAAAATTCTGGAGTGTATTGTTTTGAACAATGATATGGGAGTTATACTGTATAGGCAAAATGGAAAAATAGATGTATCAATTAATTCAACATTCCATATTGTTATAAAAGATCCATTAGTCCATTATCTATTGACAATGTTTGGAAATCAAAAGCCTTGAGAATGTACTTAAGATATTGTGGAGGAAACACAGCCTGATCTTTGTGTGAAGAGGGGGAGCAGCCTAGAGTCAGTACTCATGACCAAACGAAGAAGGAGCAACCCCCATGAGGACTGTTAGATAATATGCCAAGGCCAGACGTTTAGGTAGGTAGAAAGAGAAATTCTTGTGACCTTGAAGCATCTATTAAAGCTGTGGAATAGAGATTACTTTCATTTGACTCATTTCCTTTCTAATCCAACAGATTTTTTTTATCCCACCATGAGTTTATAAATATCTTAAGGCACTGAATTTACTTAATACTCCTTCCAACTCCTATTTTTCCCACAACAACCACCCACCTGTGACATGGGTTGGATTGAGAGAGAATGACTGGCCCAAAGTTACCCAGCTGGCTTTTGTGCCTAAGGTGTGACTAGAACTCACCATCTCCCAGTTTTTAGCCTGGGGCTTTCAAATTCAGAGACTGAACACAAACTGGTCCATACACAGATGATGCAACTTAAAGACTTTGGGGCTACAGAGAAAGTTCCACTATCACAAGATACTGTCTGTATAAACAGACAGTGACGGTTGTCTCAGAATACATCCAGATAGCAGGGGCATCTCTCTCATATTCAGAATTTGCCTACCTGCCTCAGACTAGGTCTTAAAAAAAACGTTCAGCAGTTGCTTAAAACTTGAAATTAACTCATAGAAATCTCCTTTGTGGCCCCAAGCAGGAAAAGTTAACTAACAGTCCTTTGCAAAAAGTCTTTCTCTTCCTTTGAGAAATGTAATGGACCACTTCACTTGCTCAGCGCTAATGGGACAGAAGAAGATTGGATGCAGACTTCTTGGCAAATTGCATTTACTCAAATCCATTTTTGTATCACTGCAATGTAACTGCTCTGTACATTCTATTTAAATTATGGTTGCAATATTCTAGTCACAATGTTCTTCCAAGAAGGACATACTGTTGTCTTAGTGGGAGTGCCTTAATGTAACTGAAAGAAGGGATGCATTACAGCAGCCTTTCCCAGTCAATATGCTCTGGAAACATGGACTGCAATTGCCAGCTTCCACAACCCATAATGAATGATGAAGCTGTAATCCATAATTTCTGGAGGGCACCTGATTAGGAAAGATTGCATTCCAACTAGACGATATCAACCCGATAATTATTGGATAATTCTTGATTGATTAGCATCATCCTTATTTGACTTAAAGGCAGTAAAGTAGCTTCCACTTCCATGGAATGCTGTTCATATCAGATTTCTGAGATGGCTTCCTAAGACTGTGCAGATCATTGTTTACAAAAAGATATTAGGAAGTACATGCATGATACCTTCCAAGGTCTCAGGAACCAGTAGAAGAAAACATCCAATAAGGAAGAAGTTCAGAGCCTGAAACAATTCCTTGTTCCTCCCTGAATAGAAACAGAAGCCTACCTAAGGCAAATTTGTTCTCCTTTTATTTTGGACAGTTCACTTAATTAGAATTCTGCTTTGTTTCTCATGGAATGTAGGTTACCCAGATGCTGATTTTGGGATGAGCATGTGTGTTTGTCCATGTGCACATATCTGCAGTTTATGCCTAATTGGTTGTGCATTTAGATACTAGTCTTGTGTGTATACAGAACTCCCAACAGAGCTGGAAATGAGGAAAGCCATAAAAGTACAGAAGGCGAAAATAATGTTACCAGAACCTTTTTTTTTATTGAAAGTAGGTGGCCTGTCAGGAAGAAAATGATACTCTGAAATAGAATTCCAAAGACTTATTTTTTTAAAAAAGTTTCTAATGATTCCTGAGATGTATTGTATGATACACTGATTTATTAGGAATAAATAGAGTGTAAAGCTTCGGGCAAATGAGAACATTCTCTTTTTGCTAGGGCATTTGCCTTTATCTTGAAATATTTATAATCCAAGAAAAATAAATATGAGTGTCTCCAAGTACAATAAGTCAGTATTTTTGGTTGAGTGGTAAGTTTGGCTCCAAGGAGACACAGTGATATATCTGAGTAAACTTAGAATGGCATTATGTCATTTTTCAGTTTGGAAAAAAAACTCCCAATATTAAAATGTATTACTGCCGAAAAAAACATACAGCTGTATAATTAAGAAGATGTGAGAACAGCCTTTCAAATCTGGTGTAGTCCAGATTTGGACTGAAGCTCTCATCATCCTTAGCCATAATGGAGATGTGGTGGGAATTGGGGTCCATACAGTTTGGAAGCTGCTACCTCGAGAAAATCCAGGGTACCACTAAATAAATGCTGGTGATAGGGAGAGAAAACATCTCTTTAATGATCTTCTCTTTTTTTCCTAGTGTGCACATTGCTATTTTAATAATTACTAGTGTTACCATATACTGGGTTAGGGAAAAAAATGAGGAGGTGCTTTAAAAGTGATCTCTCTCTTACATGCTGCCTGGAAAAAACAGGCTATAGCATAACTTTCCTTCATCTCGTTTGATCTTTAATGACTCTGAGAAGGAGAACAGTGATTTACAAAACTGCTGCAACAAGCATAAAACATCTGCAATTTCTTTCATCTAGAAATCTAGTAGTCATTTCCCCAGAGCATAAACAGTCAATTAGCAACAGGGTCAAGAAAGCAAAAAAGATAGAGATAAAGGTGGGTTTTGAAGAAAACATCTACCTTGTCTAAGTTTCATGTCATGTAATTCCTTTTCTCCTTTTCAATAAATCTGGTTAATGATTAAAAGAATGTTACTCTTGATTGTAAGCAGAATTTTCCAAAATTAAAACTTTTCCCTTTCAAAAATCTCAAATTGCTGTCTGAGGAAAGTGCTTCACTTCATCTAATAACAGGGCTGACTCTGTTTATGTAGTAATATTTATCATACAGTAAAATTTAGAATTTTATGGACACTCATGCATATTTGTGTCTTTTAAAAATTTATTTCAGCTGCTTTACTTTCCTCTTCTGTTAAGCAAGGATCAAACAAAGGATTAGCTTTGTTTAATGAGATTGTTTCTTTGACTTTAGTGACTTTATATCCAAAATGTCCAAATCTCAGTAGTGCAAATTTCATATGATACAATTAAGATAACATGACTTACTCTCTCTGATTCACTTGATAAACTCTACCTGAATAAAACTTCTTACATTCCTTATATTAACTCAAAATAAGGAATGTGGGTGGCGATGCCCCAAAATATTTTTTAGGCCTAGGAACAAAGCAAAATCCCATGAAGACTATGAAGATCAATGATGTATTTATAATCTTTTGGCAGTTTCAAATGTAGCCTTCTATGAGAGTAAATGCAGACTGGTTTATTTAAATCTTACACATCTCTGAACTAAATTAATTATGCTTCTAACATGGAAGCACTGAATTCTTCTAATATTTAGTTATAAATGGAGTAAAACCTTAGCCAAAGAGGATTACTGGAATGTGTTTGAAAATGACTGAACCTGAGCAAGATTGCAAGAATTTCAATTAGCATGCAAAACTTATCAGTTTCAAAAAGTTTATTCGCTCTGCTGAGATGACATTCATGATATTCTGTCTCACAGATGAGTTTTCCACATTCCAAACATGTCCTATATGAGGAAGAAAGGAAAACAGATTTGTCTTTAAGAAGAGGGAATGGATGTAGGTTTTTGTCTCTTAGCTGAGAAGAATGGAGAATGACTCCGGGAGGCAGTGCAGGACAGGGGGTCCTGGCGTAATGCAGTCCATGGGGTCGCGAAGAGTCGGACACGACTGCGCGACTGAACAAAAACGACAACAAAGGGGAACTTGCTCAGGAATTGCAAATGCCAGTTACTTTTCCCTCCCAAAAGACCATTGGTCAGGGTCTGGCAAACCTTGGATGCTTGTGGCAAACTTTATTATGGCTCCTGAACTGAGATAGGTGAGAAAAGGGATTGCTTTGCAGTCCTTATTAAGATAAAATCAAAATGATGGATGATTTATGTGGTCAGAGAACCTACTTGAGGTTTGTAATATTGGGAAGCAGAATACATATATATGAAATATTAAACTTATTTTAATAAATCAGTTAGAAAGAACTATTCTGGGTATATTGATTTTTGATTCTCCTTTTTCACCAGAGGTACAACACAAGTCCTCCCTTCCATTATTTTCCTTCCCACAATTCACATTGAATTTCTGCTTTGTTTACATGTAACCCTTCACATTCCTCATGTTTACAGTCATGAGGAATGTGAAGGGTTATTAGTCCTTTCTGGAGAGGGACAGGGAGCTGGTTTAGGACCAGTGTCGTGTGACGTGGTAGTGAAGATCTGAAGTAGGACTGGGCAAATCCTTCATGTCCAGCTACAGTTATGAATGTTCCCTGAATGTCTCTGGATCACTCACACATGTTTAGCCTGGACTGCTTTTGGTCAGTCACTGTCTTCTCCTAGGTTATGGAATAGGGCTACCAGATGTCAAAAATGTCAAAAAAGAGACCCAGAAAATGCTAACTCTCGGCCATCTGGTGGCTATCCACATGTTTGCAGCCTATACTAGGTAGCCCTAGATGAAGTAGTTAGGTGGAGCTGTTGGAGAAAATGCAGGACAGAAATGTAACAAAAGAAAAATAAGTCATAATAATTTGTAATTCTTCAGTTTCATGGTTGTTGGAAAACATAGGAGCAGTAAGAAGCTTCCATAGATTATACCAATTAAATAATCAATAAGTTATCAAAGTATTCTGAAATCATAATTTTTAAAAAACAGAAGTGTAATATGCTTGGTGGATGAGTTCCAGAGTAGCAAAATAGTGACATATTTTGTAATAAAAAGCCATTTTTCGTATCTGTGCTTCAAGATACACTTTATGCTGATTTGTATTGACATTGATCAAGATGCAAACTGACTATGCTACTTTGATTTTGTAAGAGTTGGTTAAAAATAACACTTTTCCCACTTGTGGGAATCATTAAAAGAAGACATAGATACACAAGCTTTTAAAATAACATGAAGGGCATTTTTGCATGCATATGGAGAACAAGCCCTCTCATTCATCTTGATGGTATCTGCAACTTGCTAGATTGAGCTCTTTACTGAAGGAGACTAATGAGTCATTTCTTCCTTGACTTAGATTCCAACTGAAATTGGACTTTTTTCATCAAGCAATATTAAACTTCCATGCATTCAGATCTGAGTACACAGAATTAAAGACTGGGCATATTCGGAATGGCATAGACGCCCTAGTAAGTAGGCTTCTACTTATAAATTAAAATAAATGATGGGTCCTTTAGATTTCTCGATAATTTAGTGATGAAGACCTTGAAAGGGCAATGATAGCGTTTCCATGAACTGGTTGGTGGAATGGCTCCAGATGGTCACAGGTTCAAACTCTGCCTTGACGAACACATGTGAAAAACATCCGCTGTGAAGGTAATTTGCCTCCTTGTGGTCAAGTTGTTTTTTCCAGAATACTGTATATAAAAAAGCCAGATCATGACTTATGAAAATTTATTATTTCCATACTTACTTATTGTACTTAAAGGCCTTTCCTATCACAGCTGACTCAAAGCGTCATACCTACCTGGCACAACAATTAAATAATATCAGATCTCTAAAAGTGTATTATCCCAAATGCCCCAGATATTGTTAGATAGCACAACTTAGATCTAGATGTTCACCACCAAAGAGGAACAAGACAGTAGCTCAAAGGAAGGGATGCTCAGAAAGCTAGGTCTTTATGGCTCTTCAAAATCTCAGGAAAGTAGTATTTCTGGGGGAATTCTGTTCCAGACATAGGGGCAGCAAGTGAGAGGTCTTCCTCCATTAATCCTATGGGCAGGATCTGGAGAGAGTCTTTTCCTTCTGATATCATTTCAAGGTCTGCTTGAGTAATCTGCTGCAGAAATTGTGCTCCATCATCTCAGACTGCCTTCTGTTTCTCAAAACTCCAGCATTTTACAAGGAGTGTGCATGTGATAATGATTGTCTAGCAAACTGAATTTCTTGCAAAATTACTGTCAAATTGAGTTACTTGGAGCCCACACTTGCTAGACAGGGTTTCTGTGGAAGCTGTAACTGTCAGATGTATTTTCTGACAAAATAAGAACTTTGGAAGCAGCCTTACATTCAATCACATTATGTGCTGTCCAGTTTGCAGTTTATTCCTAGCTACCACATAGATTGGTTTTCTCTAGGATGATCTGACCCCACCTTGTCCTTCAGCTCTTCCAATGGGGCATCCTACAGGGTTGTAACTGAATCCATCCACCTTGCTTTTGCTTATCCTGTTTTTCTCTTTTTTTAATTTTCCTGCAAAATGGATTTAGGATTTTGCATATGTCCAAAATATGATAATTTTGAGCCTGGTCTTTGTGCCTCAAGTAAGAGCTCTAGATTGATATGTTCTACAATCCTTCACTTCCCTAAAGTTATCAGGAAAACTATTACCTCCACGATTCTGATTTTTGTAGGTATAGATATGTCATAGCATCTCAATATATTTTCCAAATCCTTCATTGTTGCTGAACCAGATGCTAATCTGGAGCATGTTTCTTGACTGCTAATTCCTTCACTGCTGACGATTGATCCTAAAAGGCAAACAGATTCAATTTGACAGAATAGATCATCAACACAGCACAGATTGTTGATTTTCTTCCTCCAGGTTTAAAGCCACGCTTCTTCCAATCCAGCATTCCTCAATATATATGTTCTGCATGTTGGTTGAATAAATAAGGAGAAAATAACATTTCTTCATGATCCATTCAAACTGTTGTTACAGGTCCTATATGTAGGTTTTGCACAGATAAGAAGATGTTCTGAGAGTCCCATTGTCCTAAGGACACTCCACAGTTTGATGTGATCAATGTCATCAAAGATCAAAGGCCTTTCTGTAATTCTGTGAAGTCCACCTTGACTTCGTTTTGGTGCTCTTTGACTTTCTCTGTTCCTAGAGACTGGCAAAGGCTAGGTCACTTGTATGCCCCAAGGGTATCTGGGGCATCTTCAGCACCCTGTTGTGTATGAGCAGCGAGCTCTCTTTTTCCTCAAGGGGAAATCCCACAGCTGGCTGCTGTCACAAACATGACTGATCTACAGGGCTGTTTGGATAGTCTGAACAACCTGGTGCTGATAGATGACAAGGCTATTGCTCACCTTGGATAGCTTCTGCCTCAACAAAGACAAGGAATATCTGAGTCAGAGAGCAGGAGGCTGATTGCCATATCCTTAAACAAATGAGTACTGGCAGGAACAGAGTGACCACACCTGCTGCTAGGAAAACAGAATGCATTACTGACCTATTTTTGTTCTCTCTTTCCAAACAGCGGAAAATTGAACAGTAACTCCCAAATGTGTAAACAGCTCAGTTTGTTCTGTGCAGATGCCATTAATCTTCTTGCAAGATCTCCTGCTTAAAAGGTTGTTGTGATAAAATCATAAGTTTACTTTGGAGTAAACTCATGGCTTGTGGATCCTCTGTACAGCATAAGGCAGGTGCTTGCTGGTTCATCTTAGACCCAGGGATAGCTGTGTCATCAGCATATTAAAGGAGTGAAAGCAGTTTAATGGACAGTTTTGGAAAGTGAAACCTTCTTGTGTCAATCTTGGCTTATAGAATTGATGTAAATGTTGTAAAGAAGGGAGGGGGCAAGACCCCCACCTGGCTGAATCCCCTTTTTAAAAAGTAGAAATTGAGGTAGAAACAAACTAGAGTGGCCTGTCAAACATACAGTGAAATACTTTCACAGGACCTTATCATTAAAAGCAGGTTGAGGATCGTAGAAGGGGCTGACCTTGTCTCTGGGCACAGACAAATGTATTTAAATCCATGAAAAGAGCAAAGAGAATGACCACACTAATTTCCTACATTTTCTAAATCTGAGAATCGGCCATTATGAGTCTTTAGGTCAGGTTTGTTCAGGACAACATACTGAAGCCTTAGAAAGCATATATGGTGAGAGGGAAGGAATGGTTGTTTGTTGGGTATTAATTTTAAAGAAGGTAATTTGGAGGCATGATAATTAAATCAAGGGTGATGATATCACTATTATGTATGTACAGTTTTCCCCTAAACTATCTCTTTTAATGTTGCTGAATGGAGTTTAGGGATCATGTGGGTCACCAACCATTCACATAATTCCCTTATTTGCATACAAAATTGAAGATGAAATAAACCATTTTGTGAAAATAAATCACTACTCCACAAAAGATAAAGTTGTCATCATCATTTGGCCTAAGTTTAGCATTGAAATCACCAGCAGTAAATCCAGCAAACTCAGGCTGCTATTCCTCTAGGCCAGTGTTTCACAACTTTGGCAAGTTTACGATATGTGGACCTCAACTCCCAGAATTCCCCAGTCAGCATGTCATGTATCTTTAAGTTGCCAAGGTTGAGAAGCACTGCTCTGGGTTATATCAGTTGTCAAGGCTTCACTCAGGAGTAAGTAAAAGGCATCTTGGAGGTGGAGTTTCCTGTATTTCTGTAAAACAGGTGAAAAGCAGACAAGTGGGAAAAGGAATCAGAATATTGAACTCAGAGGCAGTTCAGCAGAGCTCTTGTTGGATTCACAAGGAGAGCTATTTGCTTCCAGATTCTTACTGTAGATGCCAGTGTGGGAACTTATCTGGTAGAGCTAAACACTGGGTGTTTAGCATAACTAGTAAGCTACTTTCAAATGTCTGTCTGACAAGAATGACATCCAGACATTGAAAGGAGATGAATATCCCTTTCAGAGGCAGGTATTTTTACATATCTATCATGATGTCAGAGCTCAAAAAGAAAGTGAGGAAAAATCATGTTAATTCAAATAATATAATTGATGGTGTCATACCCGCTGTAGCTTTTTCAGAAAAAAAATATGCCCACACAGATGTCTCATTCACTAGGTGTTCATATCTTTATAGGATTGTCAAAAATTCAAGAAATATTTTAATGTCTCTACTGATTCACAGCCTCTTTCTTTCTGATCTCTTCCTTCCAGAGAGGGCCTACACCGACACATGAGAGTGAGCAGGAGACTAAATCTGTGGATAATATGCCACTAAAAAATGTGAATACATCAGTGCTCCATGCCCCCCCAATGAATTGCATTATTACTTATTTGTTAGATTTACATACCACCTCTGTGGCAAATGCTCAGGGTGGCACTTTCTCCTATTTTTCTCCAAATCACCCAAGAGTGCTTCCATATTCAGTAACAGTTTGGCTAGATCAGCTGCAGATTTTCAGAGTTATCTCCAAAAGCCTGACAGAACAACAGAGCAGGGGTGGTTAGTATTAATCTCATGTATTTCATACGGGGCAAAGAGAAGAAGTGTTTCTCAGTCTTAGCAACCTTAAAATATGTGGACTTCAGTTCAGCATGCTGGTTGGGGAATTCTGGGAGTTGAAGTGTTCGTATCTTAAAGTTGCCAAGGTTGAGAAACCCCTGGTCTGGGGGCTGATGGGATGCAATGTGGAAGCCAGGAGGGAGAGTCTCCACTCCCACTTTTAGTGGGAGCCTCTACTGTGGCAGAAGATTCAGATGCAGCTGTTCAGCACCATGGAGAGCTCTGAACCGTGGCCTCGCCTGAGTCCATGGAGCAGATCTGATGGCCACTGAGCTGTCCTTGGTTGATCTTGGAAGCAGAGCAGATCAGACCAGTTGAGGTCTTCTGAGAAGCCCAGGGCTGTAAGCTAGGCTGAGAAGGCAAATATGAAAAAAAAAATTCCTTTAAGCAAGCAACGACAAACCATTTTGGGACTATTGTCAAATTTGTTCAGAGATGCCTTAATTTAATATATGCCCAAAGAAATTATGATAAACTGCGGTAGAGACAGCATTTCTGTAAGGGCAGAGGGTCAGGTTCCATCTTCTAGTTACAGGTAGTAACATCAGCAACCATGATTCCTCCTGCCAGGGTAAACATCAGGAAGGTTTTTCTTTTCTTTTTTCTTTTGGCTGAATGTTAATCCCAGTACTGAAAATCAATTTCTGGGCTGAGCAAAAATCACTCTGCTTTTGAAGGGTGTCTGATTGCAGTCAGTTTTATGCCATGCCATTCTGCCCAGGCAGACTATTCAATCTCTCAGCACCAGGTTTCCATGGTGAGTCCGAATTGCCTGCAATAGCCTATAATGAGACAAACCATTCTTCATATTGACCTCTCACTCCATGGCGTCTGCTATCAAATGATCCTTGCACTGAAGGAGAGATGCTTTAGCAAATGTGGCCTTCTGATCACATGGCTCCTCCTTTCTCCAAGACATTCCTGCAGTCCAGATTTCACACCTGACTCCCAAGGATCTTTGTTTCTGTTACTCCTGTTTATAAAGAGGTGGCTTGACATTTGATCCTGTCCATTGCCTCTGAAGCCTGAGATCAATTCATTCATCCCCTGGCAGAGCTGGGGCTGATCCTACTGAAACAACTAATTATGGCCTGGTGCTTCCTCCATATGTTTAATATCTCCTTTGAGATCTTCACCCCATGCTTGAGCTGTGCCCCACCAATGGCTGCTGCTCAGCCAAAGGCCTGAGGGTGATCAGTAGGTAAGAAGCTGGGCTGAAGCTGTAGATTATGGGCATTTCAGGAGAGGTTACAGTACTCTTGCTTGGTGAAGATTTGAGGTGCTATAATTCCTCACATTTGAAGGCTATCCTACAGGAAATGGAGATTCCATGTAGCTAGGAAGGAGTAGGAGGTGAGAGAGAAAAGAATATTTTGTGCATCAAGAGATGAAGATGAGGAGCATTGATTCAATGAAATGGAACAGCTGATGGAGGACAGAAAAGATGGGTGATATCAAGATGAGAAAAAGAGAAGTGGAGGAGGAGGAAGAGGAGGCGGGCTTATTCTGGATACCAGAATAGATGCTCAGGAGAGTTGCCATTAAACTTAACCAGTTAAAGTGCAGTCTCTTATCTGTCAATTACTTTGCATTCACTTTCCTGTATTAGGTACATGTTGGCCAGCTAAAATTTTCTCCATAGCTTGCCAGACTAATGCTGTGAAAATGCCCTTGGTATTTAGTGAAAACATGTTGGCTTTTAAGGGCTGCTGCTCCTGCAAAGGAAGCCTTGTCCTTCCCTCCCCATCCCATCCCATCTGTGTAGGGCTGTTAAGAGTTATTGAAGGGAAAACCTTTGCTAACCAGAGTCAACTATGCCATTTAATTTGGACTATATATTGCAGCAGGCTGCCTGCCAAAGAGAAAGGAATTAATTTCCTGGGATTCCCAAGGAAAGTACTGCTAAATGTGTCTGTTGTCAGGGAAGAGATTGGTACTTGTCAGTTCTCCAGGAGAGCCGGAAGGTTGTAGAGAGAGCTTTTTAAGTGCATCTGTTGATGTCTTAGGATGACACTGAAGGGGTTTCATGGTTTATGGGTTGGAGGGAGCAGAGATGTTCAAAGGTTTGTACCTTGCTGTCTTGTCCTAAGAAGTTTGCTTTCAACTTTCATGCCTGACCTTGAGTGATTAGAAAAGCCAAGAAGTCTCAGGCTGATTCTCGGATGGGAGACCACCAGGCAATCCCCAGGGTGGAGATTGGGAAGTAGAATTAATGAACGAAGGAGAAGAAACCATTTCTGTTCTGCAGCCAGGAAAGCTGCCTATCTATTCCATGAATTAAGGGGGTCTTTATTTTGACTATTTTCTACGGTTCAAATTAACCTTATACCCTTATAGCTGTTCTCACTGGCATGGGACCAGGCTATCTGAGGAACTGTGTCACCCCGATGGGGAGTTTCCGGCCCACTAGAATCAGCAGAGGAGTCCTTCTCCGGTTCCTGTCGGCCAAGGAATTTCGGCTGGTGGGGTCTAGGAGAAGAGCCTTCTCTGCTGTGGCTCCTGCCCCATGGACCATCCTGCCCCTCGAGCTGAGGGCTGCCCCCTCCCTGATGGTCTTCCAGAAGGGCCTTAAGACCTGGCTCTGCGAGATGGCCTGGGGCTCCAGGGAGGGCTCATTATCATCGTGGAGGTGGCTGATGGATTACTAGCCATCCTCACCCCCCTTTTTATATATGAAATATTTTTAGCCCACCTCTCTAGTCTGCCAAGTTTTTTATTTTTATTTTAATATTTTATTTTATTTTTTTTAATGTTTTTAACAGTTGTTTTTTGTTAGCTGCAGAGAGTCTCTGGATTTCGGCAGTATATAAATTAATTAATTAAATATTTACAATATATATACCATTTCCTATGTCTGAAATCAGTCAGTGACTTGTCCAGTAAATGCATGGGACCCAATCTTATTTCTTTTTTGTACAAGACAAATACCTTTTCATTTTCCTTGGTCTTTGTTAATGATAGATGACTCAGGATTAATTTAACTTAATTTTGTAATTAATTTTATATGATTTCTTATCTTTGTTACTTTAATGCTTTTATTTCCCTTAAGATGCAGTTGATCTTTGTACTATATTAACAACTTTCAAATAAAATAAAGCTGCATGTTTTAATGAATTAAATAAAGGGAGCTTCATACTATTTACATAATAAGTATTATTTCCCAAGAATCTTAATTAGGAATAGAGTTACATAATTTATTCATTAATTAAATGGAATCAGGATAAGTAGTGACATTGGTAAGTATATCTATCGTCAGTAATGTTAATCTTTATGAAATTAAAACAGACCATGAAGAATTCCAAAAGGATTTCTTTTATCTAAGCTTATTGGCAACAAAGCAGCAGCTAACAGTGACTAAGAGCAACAACAGGGCAAGAAAATAATGCACAAAAAACTCACAATGATAGGGTAAAGTTATTAGGGCTAGCCAAAAGAAGAAATTTCAGGTTTCTAGTCAAGCTAGGTAACCTAATTTCTCAGTCCTTCTGTTTTAATCATTTACATAATGCCATATAATAGCTGAGTTCATATAAAATGACAAGCCATGGTTTATGATTTGTTTAATAACCCTGATTATTATGGAGTCATATACATCCTGCTAAGCTATACACTAATTACACATTATTGTGTTATTACCTCATCAAAACTCAGGATTAAGGTTAAAAGAATGCATTTGCATATTTTTTTTAAATGTAAGAATCTTCTGGTTTAGGTATCATGGCATTTTCTTTGTAAAGTTAACTTTCCTTCCAAAGCAGTGTAAGTTTTTACTATTAGAATTCAACTGAATTGAATTCAACTGAATTCAACTGAATTGAATTGAATCATTTTATTTTAATGCTATTTTTAAATGTTTTTAATTGATGTTTTAATGCTTGTTTTTGTTAGCCGCTGAGATTCTCCAGAGTTCGGAGGCATAGAAATATAATAAATAAATAAATAAATAATCACCATTCATAAATAATTTTGGCTGACTCTATATATATTATAAAAATTATAATTTTAAAATTCGAGAGAATGTATTGGTGCTATCTTTAGTAACTCTATGAGAATTTTCAGTGAAGTAAATCATAATAGTTTGCTTTTTATTTACAGAGTTGCTATAGAATTTTATCACTGTATTTTTCATAACTGAATTTGTGTTCTAATAAGGTCTAGGCAAAGGCTAGATATGGCTAGCTTTAATGGGCTATCTGCACCAAGATTTCATTCCTCAAATTAAATACTTTCAAGGTGTCCCAAAGATAGACATTTTTAGTGAAACATAGCTGTTAATCTCTATTTTGGCCTATTGTCTGAAGATAATTTATTGGGTTTTTTTTCATTCTCTTTGAAGTAAATATATAATTTAAAACATATTTTATCAAGCACAATATGGCTTTAAATGAAAAAGAGAATGAGAAAGAGAGGCAGAGGGAGACCAAGCCTGCTTTTCTTGCATTATATTTATTTATGATGAACTTTGTGGAGATTTTTGAAGATAGCTTAGTTCAATTGTCTGCATTATGAATCTAGGATACAAGATTTTTAGTACAGATCAATTTTTATTTCGACACCAAGATAATCCACAGGTTTCCAATGGAGCAGTGCTTTTTCTCATGATCTGAAGCCATAGCATCTAATTCAAGAGATCCCTAAATTACTAGTGTATTTATTATATTAGCATGCTGATAAAAAATATCCTAAGCTTCCCCCCACCCCGAAGAAAATGACTCCACAAATTATAGAATAAATTCAACAGCATATGAACACTTGTTCCCTTACATCTTCCCCTCTGTGGTACATGCTAACTCTCAAATTTTTTTGTCTGTAGAACAATTTGGGCATGTGGGGGCATACTAAAGACATGTTGCTAGTTGATGCTATTCTGTTCCGAGAATAACATCTTCTACAATTGTGAAAAGCTCTTCTTTTCATTAAAGCATTACTCCCAAGGGGAAGATATTTAATTGTCTAAGCCTCCTGAGTCCTCCAAAACAATATGTATGTTTGTATTTCCAACCCACATTTAATCCAAATTGGGTTTCCCAGAATTTTCCATGTATTTATTTATATTTCACCTTTTATTATTTTTACACATAACTCAAAGTGGTAAACCTAATACTCCTTCCTCCTCCAATTTTCCCAATCACAACAACCCTGCGAGGTGAGTTGGGCTGAAAGAAAGGGATTGGCCAAAGTCATCCAACCGGCTTTCATGGCTAAGGTGGGACTAGAACTCATGGTCTCCTGCTTTCTAGCCTTGTGCCTTAACCACTAGACCAAACTGACTAAACTATGTTGAATGAG
>JANHZU010006594.1:0-11181 GCA_032468055.1 Acrochordus granulatus | reverse complement strand
GAGTGCCAAAGCATGGTTCAGCTAGAGTGGAATAGTATACATACATAAAGTTGAAATCCTCTGTGGTTTTCTATCTCTTTCAGAATAGAAGATCTAGGAACACAAGTAAAGGAAGGTAGGGTTTAAGCATATTCACTAGTTGTGGATACCTGTTTAAGGAGGTGTTAATGATGTATGTATGTTATGAATGCATTCCACACCCTGTTGATCAAATGCTGCTATGTTTGGCTATCTCTTTTGCTTGCTCATCTGCATTATTTTCTGACATTTTTGGCATGTTGCTGCCTACTTCATCTTTTGAAGGGCAGGAGAGATAAGACAATCAACCTATACCTCAAAATTTGAAGAACAGTGAAGATTGACAGCATGATGAAAGGGACTGAATTCTGGACATAATTATTAATTCATGTAAACTATCCCAAGTCATACTTCTTCTGATATAAGGATACTTTCTTCTGTGTTTGGAAATACCCAAACCTTTTTGTAAACTGCACATTGTCAGGTTACAAGCTTTATATTATGAGTAACACCAGCTCATAAAAAATAAATAATATGATAGATTTAAACCCATGAATTATATATACAAATATATTTACTTTTCCTATAGACTGCATACCACCTGTAAGAAAAAGTGTACAAAAATCTGTTACTTGGTACACCATTCCACCTACAGTATAGCTCTTGCCTGCTTTCTTAGAAGGTAAGACAAAGATCTAACTTTTACTGCTTCATTTTAAAAATTGCATCAAGTTAAATGTTAAAAATGCATTGACTTTACTAAAGTAAGTTGCTGATGAAAACAAAAGTTATTTGCACTGTATTAATTGAAATAATGAATTAGCAAGTCAATACAAAGCTCATGGGAATGCTGCTCAGCTAATGGAAAGCCACAATCCATGATCTGTCTTTTTTCCTCCACAGAAGTATATGAATTGCTGATGTTTCCTTTCTAATCTCAAAGGTTGACTTCCTATGGAGGTCTGGATATGGAATAGTTTGAGAGCAGGGTTTTGGAGGAATGTATGGTGACTGACCTCCCAATAAAGATAATCTTTTTTTTTCTTTCCTTTAAAGCAAAAAGAAGTAAACTTTATAACTGGGGGTGGGGGGAGGAAAGGAACCCTGTCAATGCAGAAATCAACTGCAACCTCCAGTTCATGCCATCTGTGACGAAAAGAGACAGGAATGGATACTATAAACAGGTAGGTTTGAGAAAATTTTGAATGATGAGAAGCTATGGGATCTTCATATGATGGTAATCCAATATCATGACTTCTGGTCATATTTTCAGAGGCATACATTAATCATAATTACATTGTTATAGTTACAATTCACTGTGTAGGATCTTTGATACATATAACTTTGCCTTGAGAGAGTGGATCAGTCTTCTAGGTTGTGAATATCAGACCAGAATGCTGAACATTTTAGCCACTCAGGATCATCAGAAATCAGCCTGCTTCTCTTATTCTTTACTGAACACAAGGATAAAGGGTTTGTGTGAAGATCTCTTATCTGATGTGGGATTAATATGCTGCTCATGTTCTAACAGATCTGTGATTTTACTGTTGTGATTTATTTCCTGTTTAGTGGATGGGTAGGAGGATTATTTTGCAAGTAAAAATCATGAAACATCATGATTTCATTGTTGGTTAAAATTTCAAAATCCTTGCTTATAGAAATATTGAAGGTTTTGATTGGTTATTAATATGATAAATATTTTTATCTTTAGGAAGATTCCTGCAAGTATTGCCTCAACTGAACCAAAAGACATTTGTTCTCATTATTGTTTGGAATGTGTGATTTTTGTTTCTCCCAAAAAAATAGGCATCTAAGCAATCTAACAAATTTTTATTTCAGTTTTTAACTTTTCTCTGAAATCTTAGAGGGTTCTCCCAGCAGAGACAACTCCTGGCACCTAGAATCAAAATAATGTTTCCTTTATGAATCTTCTGTATGAGGAAAAAAAAAAAAAACAGAAGAAACATCAGGGAAGATATAATAGGATTAGCAAGGATGATATGTAGATATCAGTGATATGTAGACCCTGATCTTTCTTACAAATCTGTAAGTAATAGAACAATCAAAACCTTATCTAGAAGCACCCCAAGTATTCATTTCCGTAGCTTTTATTTCTAAAAAAGACAAAGAAGTATGAAAATCAGAGATTTAAGTTAAATTTTCTGTTAGCAATAACTGCTGGCACAAGATGTACATCAATAAATGTATGCAAGAACTTCACTGGATGAGGGATTTCCAAATGCCAAATATAGATTACTTAATGGCTTGAACAAAAACAAAGACAGAGACTGTTGAAAGATTTCTCGTTGTCAAAAAAAAATGTCTCCTGCTCTTTCTGCATGTTACACCAAAGGCTTCAGCTTATCGAGTTTCAAGCTAGCAGCATTTTCACTGTCCATGACACAGTTTGATCTATTTCTAAAGCATGGCAGATATTTGAAACACAGCTTTATTATGGTGTTTTGGCATAAACACTTTTGATAATATCCCTCCTCCATATCCCCAGTTGTAGTTATTTATTTAAAACATTTATATCGCCATCCATTCTAAGCAGATCGTTCTCAGGTAGTTATTTAACTATCTACAGCTACCTCAATTTTTTCATACTAGTGAGAACAATCAATGTGCCAGGCAGAGTATGTTAATCTTTCTGATTTTATTCAGGTTTTCATTTTTTCTCAACTGCACATTATGCTTGGTTCCATATTTTGCCTAATGTTTTGCCTTGGAGTTTCCAAGCAGTTTTCTTCTAGCATAATGCATCTTTTCATGTATCAAAGAAGCTTTGCACACCGGGATAAACATTGGATGTTGTCCTGTTTATTGTCCTGAGCTTTCAGATTCTCCCTAAAATCCATCCTCAGAGAAATAAAAGCCCCAAATACACTCTACTAAGAATCCCATGCAACTACAATTGCAAAGTAAAAGATAATGCTCAGTCCTTTATAGCCGTTACCTCACCTCCTCTTTCCGTTTTCACCATGGTCGTAAAGGTGTAGAGTCTTCATGAAGATTTAAGCTGTACTGAGAGAGTTATAAGTTAGAGGAGGAAAGGGGGAAGAAGTGAGGTGTGGGGCCAGGGACAACAGCATTGCCTTGTCTTACAAGTGGTGAGTGAGGGAGTGTAATTGCTAGCTCTGGTAGGGCTTGATAAGCAATTGGAAGGCTCATGCACCTGTGGAATTGCTCTCCCAAGATTCTATAAATTCCCTTGCCATTTTATTATTTGCATGGCCCAGAATAACTGTTTTTGTCAGGTCCATATTCTAGGGCACGAGCGGTCACTAAAGAATTAGGGTTCTTGTGGCATTGAGCCGACGCATGCTCACACACCTGTCTATCCCATATATTTTTTTCTCACAGTCCATGAAAGGTACACAATAAACGATGTTTGTTTGGTCTTTCATTTTCATCCACAAGCACATTTTTATATTCATTATACCACTATATAATTCCGCTCTATACACTGTGTACTGAACTGACCTATGGGCCTGATCCCTGATCCCCAAGGCCATTTGCTTTTTGGCAACAGGAAAGGCAGGGCTCTCCTTCTCTGCCAAAAAAAGTCATCCCTTCTACTTTTCTTGCCAAAACTATTGACTGGAGAAGAAAAGGGTATAGGTTACATGGTAGCCAGCTCCTGTCACCAAACATTTCCAATTTTCCCTCAAGGAAGGAGGAAGGGAGGAGAACCAAATTAATATTCTTATGGCGCCCAAAGAATTCTGGTCCCCATGGAAGTTCTACAATTTTGCTTCCTGGAGAGGCAGTTTTCCAGGAAAGGGAGATTGTATTTTAAATATGTCGCCAATGGAATTTCACCTTTAACCATGTGTTGTTTTGATGTCCCTGCAGTCGTCTGTAAAATGCTGGACATGTATTTAGAATGAAACTTGTCTCACAGCACTGTGAAGCCAAACCACCAGGGGGATATTTGACCACTCAACATCCAGATCACTTTGAGGACATGTCATAGAGACGTTTCCTCCTGCTGCTCTTCTTCACAATTTTGGTGTTGCAGTGCAGAAGCTGTGGAGGGCTTTTTAAATCAGAATTGGCTCTATAGCTTGCAGTCAATTGGTGTGTGAGAGAGACTGGGAGGAATAATTTGGGAAGTAACAGGAGGAACATTAGACCTAAACTACCAACAGATGAAAGAAGTGTTTACTAATAGTTTATCTCATAAACAGCAACTCTGCCTAAGTTGCCAAAAGCCTGGAAAGATTAAAAATGTTCAAGAGACTGTACTTTAATGAATGAAGAGGTTCCATATCAAGTTTCCAAAATACACTACTTGTGCTCTAATTCTTGATGAAACTATCTTATTGGGTCATTCTTCTTTCCTTGTGACCTGCAGTGAAGAGCTTGACAAATTGTAGCCCACCTAGTCACTTTCTCCATAAATTATGGCTCTGCAGGTTGCATTTATGTTGGAAAATACAACATCTTATCTTCTTTCCCATGGCTCTGGGTGCAACTGCAGAAGATTGTTGGACATTCCAACTGGAACCAAAGGAGGCATTCCTTACTTGGCCTCTCACTTCTCCTTCGCTTTTATTGTAGACCAATTCCCTGTCTTATTGGCTTTCTTGATCCAAAATGCAGTCCACAGCTATTTGAGCACAACGTGTTTGTGCTCCTGCATTGGATAATCACCTTTTAATTCTGCTGTTGGACATATACGCATCTTGTTTTTTTGTCAGTATGTATCACCCTTTTTCTAAAGGCTGTTAGTATTACATTGAGGGTGAAGCACCCTTCATGAGGCCCCATACATTCCTGATTATCACTGCCAATCATTCTGTCTTGATCCAAAATCTCTTACAGGATATGTGCAGCAGTTTTTCACATGCATTCATTTCTGCCAGATACAATTATAAGCTGACATGGTACATGGAAAATGTTACATGGAGAAATAAGGACACACATTTCCTTGTAATTGGAGACTCCAAACTGCAGATTATCAGATTTTGGCTATTTGCCTTAAGAATTTTGTTTTCTGTACAATTAATTTATTTGATGAAATCCAGCTCTCTGAATTCAGCTAAGATGTAAATCTTACATGGAGATCTGATTTTGGGTACATTACATGAATGAGACTGATAACAGTGCAAAGAATTAAACTGGTGAATATGTCTTCATAGAGATGGAAGTGAGTGGCATGACCCTCCAACTATTCAACTACATCAGAATAACAAGAGCTTTGTTCCAGCTGGAATTTTCAGGATCAACTGTTTCATTTCCTGATACATTGCTGCAAAATGCCTCTCCATCTGGACAGCTAGAAAACTGTTCATTGCCTGCATTAGTAATTCACATAATTATTGATTACAACATCAGCCCTTGCCATCTGTAAAGCGTTTCCTAAAGGCCAAACTTTGTTATCAAGTTCACATTAGAGAGTATATTAAATTAGTTATCAATTGACATTTCAACCTTGTGGATGTAGAATCTTTATTTCCGTTCATTGGACTATTTTCTTTACCTCCTGAAAGCCAAAGTAAGTATTTATACCAGAGAGCCTGGAGGAAATCTTGGAGGACCTAAGGCTTTGAAAGCCCCTTGAACTGGATTTTTGTACTCATGTAGAAATGGCCTTGGGCTTAAATCAAAATTGTGACCATTCAAGGCATCACATTAAGTCCATGCATATGGAGAAGTTGTAATAAAGATACTCATCTTCAGATGATTACTTGAGAGTTTGTTATATAGATCTCGGAGGAGAATCAATGTGTTCCTTTCTCTGCATGGGTGAATGGGTAAAATTTTCTTCAAACCAAGGCTGGGACATGTATTAAAGGATCCAATTTCCATCTTCTTTGTTTATTGCACTATATGTTCTGTACATCAAGTAGAAATAACCTGATACCTTTCAGAGATATGGAGACTTCAGATACTTTCAGACTTAGATCCAGTAGCAAGGGATTTGAGAGCTGTAGACCAATACCTTTAAAGAGGATCTGGTTGCTTATCTCTGTTGTAAATATTCTTTGCTTTTGAATAGGACTTTTATTTTCTGCTTCTGCAGAGTCCTTTAATAAACAATTTTAATGATACATTCTAGTTATAGTGGATACTAGGGACCTGTAGGGACATTATCTAAATTTTCAGAGATAATACGTAATTTAACCAGACAACATGATGGAGTACATATATTTCCTTTCGTGGTTGACAAATTCACATTTTACTCCCCTCAGCTATAGTTTGAGAAAAAAAGCAATAAGTCATTCAAGTGACAAGTATAAACATAACCTGTCAAGCAAGGTTTGCATTCCAATGAGAGGAACATGTTAGTAATTAACTTTTATGACTTGGAAGAGATCTTGCCATGTATGTCTGTTAAATTAAAATACCTTTTAATTACAATTTCCACATTTTTACTTGATTTTTTGAACTGTGTAGGGAATGTATAATAAATCCTAATACAGATGCCAGATACTGAAATTGAAGCTCAAATACTTTGGCCACCTAATGTGAAGAGAGGACTCATTGGAAAAGATCATGATGCTGGGAAAGATTGAAGGCAAAAGAGGAAGGGGATGGCAGAGGATGAGATGGTTAGATAACAATTGTAAATGCAATGGGCATGGGTTTGGGTGGACTCTGGGAGGCAGTGGAAGACAGGGAGGCCTGGCATGCAATGGTCTATGGGTCGCAAAGAGTCAGACATAACTGAGGAACCGAACAACAATAAAAATATAGATGCATAAAAAGAATAACACTAGGTTTTAATCAAGTGTTTTGAGGGTTTTAGTGTCACCACATAGGTTCATACCATTTGCGTGACATATGAGTCACTATGTATGATGTTATTCCCCAAATCTTTATGTGAATTGGTGTACACTATAAGTGCACACTTGCACAATACCATATGCTCCAATAACTATTATAATTGCCATCTTAGTCTAAAAATCAAGCACATTCATAAGGTGCTTTATAAGGAAAAAAAGTAATATTATTATGAAAGGTTGAAAACTACTCTAATAACTTGTCAAATGAGTAAATAAATAATAAGCCAGTTCTGTTATGCACTACAAACACAATTAACTAAAATTGTATTATCTTAGCAGTAGATCCAACAGAATGGTGGATTGTGTCTGTGTATATTTGCATATGTATATATATATATATATATATTATATATATATATCCAGGTCATGTCTTATAGCAAAATTGAAAAAAGACTACACACCAAATTTTAAAAAGGCAACTGGACTTTTTATTTTTAAATATTACAGAGAAACATTTCAACTCTGATCCAGGAGTCTTCTTCAGTCTCATCGGGGCAATTGAAATCTTGTCCCTCTCCCTTGTTAATTGAAGGATTTAAAGTCTTAATGTATATGCTTTCTTTTATCCCTCTTAAAAGCCAGTTGGTTTCTCTATCAAGAATTTGAAATCTTCTATCTTGGATGGAATGTTCTCTCTGCCTAAGATGTAGATTTACAGCCGATGTCTCTGAAAAACTGTGTTGGTTGAATCTCCTTTATAATTTCTGCTTTGTTTCTCCAATGTAAAATTCTGAACAAGCTTCATTACATTGAATGGCATAAACATCATCTATCTGTTTGTATTTGGGAGTCTTGTCTTTGGTATCTACTAATTTTTCCTTAAGTGTATTCATAACTAATTTTTGCTTAAGTTTATTCATAACATAGCATTAGGATTCAATTCAAACCAATGAATACACTTAAGCAAATTTAATTATTAATACACTTAGAGAAACCAACTACCTTTCGAGAGGGTTAAAAGAAAGCAAATACATTAAGACTTTAAATCCTTCAATTAACAAGGGGGAGGGACAAGTTTTCAATTGCCTCCCATTTACTTTGGCACTTATGCAAAACTGACCTTTGGCTAGAGGAGAGGTGATTAAACTGAAACCCTGAGACGTCTCTCTTTATTGCCAGTATCCTATCTTTTCAGTTTGTCACATGAAAACCAGGTATTAGGTTTCAAAGTTTCCTGCCCTCCTTTTGAGAAATGTGTTCATATATTCCATATCATTTTTTTCTTTTATATGAGACTGAAGAAGACTCCTGGATTGGAGCTGAAATTTTCTCTGTAACATCTAAAAATAAAAAGTCCAGTCACCTTTTTTAAATTTGCTGTGTACTTTTTTTGCAATTTTGCTACAAGAATGGTTGATTCAACACAGCCAGCTATTAAAAGGAATGCAATACCTTGTATATTTAAGATTCTTTAAGGTCATTTATATGCACCTACAGATAGACACAAATAGACACAGAGCCATATGCACATACTGTAGGGCTGTTGAATTGATGAACCACAGCAGACAGAGATGAACTATAACTGTGATAGGAAGAGTATGTCTGAAAATAGAATAAAATGTAGGAGGGTGAGAACCGTGACTGAATTTTACATACCCCACATATTAATGAATGTTGCTTATATGGAAATGATTGCCTTAGGAATACAAGCTAGTTATAAGAATCAGATTTGGTTTTGATTATTTCCAAAACCTCATTTAAATTCAGCACATAGTGTAATCATACATGAAAATAGTTCATGTACAATTTCACTTGCTTTTGAAATAGGACATAGAAGAATTGTTGCCATAGTTACTGCTAGTTGATATTATCCCATCATATATTTGCCCTAAAATACTGCATGTTATCATGCTATGAAGAACATTTATAAGCAATTAAGCAAAAGCTGAAATACAGCCTTCAATAGGACTGTTCCAAGATCATTCTAGACTAAGTTTTTCAATTTAAGAAAGCGGACAGAACTTGCTCTTAAAACAACTGAGAAAAGAACTGTCAAATGGGGCCATCCAGATCTTGGGGGAAGCTTGTTGCTTGTTATATGTGACATGCTTCCTAGATGACATTATTTAATGGAACCTGGAGTGCACCAACTCTGCACGATTATCAGGCAGATGTTAAGACAGATAATCCTATAAGTAATCAGACCCTATGCCAGGTAGGGCTACAGAGACAGAGATATGATCTTTCATCAATGAGATGTAGCACAATGCAGAAAACTACCTTTCTGTACTGAATGCTATTTATAAGCATGTAGAATCATACTAAGTTAGAAACTGGTAAAACTCTAAAGTCTTTGACATTGTTGAGAAGCATACAGTAAGCATAATCATAGTCTTGGGGAACTTTAGTAACATCCTTCAGAAGATCATCCAAAATGAGCTTTAAAAAAAAAATCTCAGAACAAATCTTCTACAACTACATTCAAACATAGAGACTGCATAAAAAGTAAAGGTAAAGTCACCCTGATAGTCATGACCAACTCTAGGGTGCAGTGCTCATCTCCGTTTCCAAATCAAAGAGCCAGCGTACATCCAAGGATGCTTCTGTGGTCATGTGGTCAGCATGACTAGATGCCAAAGGCACAGGGACAGTGTTACCTTTCCCACTGAAGTAGGCAGTTGCACGCTTTTGAACTGCTAGGTTGGCAGGAGATGAGGCGGAACAACAGGAGCTCACCCTGCTGCATGGCAATGCTGGGTCTTGAACTCAGGCCACCAGCCTTCCAGCTGGTAAGCCAAGCTCTTAACCACTTGTGCCACTGTGCCTCTTCAACAGTTGCATAGTTGGAGGTAAATATATAACTGATAATGCAAATCACTCACCACTGCAAATTAGCAGTGGTCTTACCTCTATAGGATCCAGTATTTCATTAACAAAGTATTAGAAGAAAATCTAATTATGTAGATTTAGTATTTAATTTAGTATAATTAAATAATACATATAAATTTAGTACAATTTAGTATTAACTAAAGTATTTTAGGCAAAAACTTATTTTTAAGCAGCTGAAATACTTTAAAGGATAAATAAGCTAGAGAGGGAAAATGAGATAGGGTTGTAATAACTATACTTACTGAATTTAAAACCTAGAAATAATATCGCAATTAGACAAGACTTTTTAAAGTAATGGCATTATCCAAAACAAACTCCTTTAAAAGGGTTCATGGAAATTAATGGGAAGCATTTGGTAAAAAAGTATCTGTATTTGTATGAAAGAAAAAATGCAGAAAATATTTGGAAAGAAACAGAAGCAAGAGTAGAAGGAGGCAATATTTATGCAAATCTATTCCATAATAATAGATAGCATGACAGTACTATTGAACAGTGGCTACTAATCTAGGTTCCCATAGCCACTGGTCTATATTGTTGATAATTCCTGATTCAAGTTGATTGGATACAATGTCCAAGTCTCACAGGATTTATTTATTGATATATATTTATATGGCTGCCCATTTCATATACATGATTCTGGGAGCCTTACAATTAAAAACTAAATAGAAACAGGATAAAAAACCAGAATTAAAAACTACAATAATGATAGCATAATCGAATTCATAATGTGCCATATTTAAATTAGCCATGAAATGGATTGTCTATACTGCCAGGGCCCCAGGATAGATGGAAAAGCCAAGGTTTTTTATGCTTTGTGAAAGGCCAGAAAGATAGGACACATTTAATTTCAAATGAGATGATGTTCCAGACACTATGACTGAAAAGATTCTCTCTCTGAGTTCTGCCAGATGAAAGTCTACAGTGGGCAGAACCTAGGGCAAGATTTGCAAGATTTGATAATCTTCTTGGTAAGATTTTGTCCCTTTCGATTTTTTAAAATATATTTTATTTTAAATTTGAGTTTATGTAAGCACCATCTGTGCCACATTGCCACTAGTGGAATGGAAGTCAAGACAGGTTTATATGTTGATTCCCCAAGCTTTTGATGATAATGTTATGTTCTGTACAAAAGAACAATATGGGATCTGCCGAATCATCTGTAAGAACTGAAAGGTTGTATATTTAAGGATGGACCAAGACTTAAATTATATATTTTGTTTATATGATTATTATTTATTGAATTTGTATGCCGCCAAAATCCGGAGACTTTTGGCATCTAACGATATGAAAAACAATACATTAAAAACATTTAAAAATATAAATAAATTAAACCCATTAAAAAAAATAAAAAACCCAGCAGACTAGCGAGGTGGGCTAAAAAGATTTTGTATATAAAAAGGGGGGTGAGAATGGCTAGGAATCCATCAGCCACCTCCATGCTGATAATGACCCCCCCCTGGGAGCCACAGGCCATCTCGCAGAGCCAGGTCTTAAGGCCCTTCCGGAAGGCCATCAGGGAGGGGGCAGCCCTCAGCTCGAGGGG
>JANHZU010006593.1:46568-68644 GCA_032468055.1 Acrochordus granulatus | reverse complement strand
GGAGGGAGGGAGGGAGGGAGGAAGGAAGGAAGGAAGGAAGGAAGGAAGGAAGGAAGGAAGGAGCCCAAAGTTAGCCAGTGAGCTTCCGTTAAATATTGTTTAAAAATTTAAAGTTCAAAAATTGGGAATCGATTTACGACTGCAATCGGGATCAGAATTCCTACTGCTAAGCAAGGCAGTTGTTAAGTGAGCCACGACTGCTTTTACCACCGTTTTTGCCATGGCTGTTAAGCAAATCACTGCGGTTATTAAGTGAATCATGCAAATGTTAGGTAGATCTGGCTTTCCCCGTCGACTTTGCTTGTCAGAAGCCAGCTGAGAAGGTTGCACATGGCGATCACGTGACCGTAAATACACGCCGGTTGCCGAGTGCCCCAATTTCGATCAGGGAATCACGAGGAACGCTGCAATGGCCGTAAGTGCAAGGAGTGGGTGTAAGCTACTTTTTTCAATGCCATTCTAACTTTGAACGGTTGCTAAACCAATGACTGTAAATTGAGGATTAATACTGGTGTACAGTATTGTGCTGATTGAGAAATATTTCAAAGTTAACATAATCTGGCAACATAAACAAATATTTCAGTCTGTTCTAAAACATGCCACAATAAGAATATGCTTTCAAAACTTATTTCTATAGGTTTTGTTTGCTTGTTCTAGAAATGTTTAGGAAAAAAATAACACTGTAATGTACTAAAGTCAGTTGTCCAGGATCACATTCCTGCTTCTCATCATAATGAAGACTGGCCAGACCATATAAAAGGAATTTTTGACTTTATACAGTTCAGAAAGTCAGATCCTGACGATTTCTCCGGAAGAAGAATATCAGATGTGAGCAATAAAGATCATACAACTGAATGTAATATTAATATAGTGTGACCTGATCAACGAATAAGAAAAGAAAGAATATTTAGTGTCGTACACAGCCATCAGTCTCAGCAATGGACTATCATAGTCAGTTAAACCACAGAGAAAAATAAGAGAGATTTAAATATAAAATTAGAAAATAAATATCACTATAAAAGTAGTGACATACATCATGGTGTATAATTTTTGACTATAATTCTGAAGACATGCAATTTATTTATCCAATATTGTTCTGATGTGAGATGGGCTAATCAACCATTTTGCATTAGCAATCCCAACATTATATCTAATCCCTTTCTCTGCAGAAATCCCATGAATACATGTGTTATTAAAACTTTAGCTGCCTCCCAGACAAGTCAGATTTTCTTGCCTCATACTGATTTGGCACTTTCGGATCCACTTGTAGAAATGATTCCATTATAATCACTTATCAGAAGGCAAGATTCCTATAACTATTCAAGGGCAAATCTAGAAGCAGAATCCAATAGGCAAATTTACTTTTACTGGCAGGATAGCATTGGAAACCTATGTGGATAATCAACTTGGGAGAAATTTCACTTTGATTCAATGGTGCTTATGTCTTGGGGTAAAGTAGAGTTCTGTTATCTACCATAATGTTTCAAACACAGTTCCTGAATAAGATCTTCCACATGCTATAAATAAATGGATGATATCCAGGTCTACTTTTTACTGAATTTAGGGAGGAAGTAAACGTGCTTGCATTAATTCTACCCGTTACTTAATTAATGGGTAATCTATTACTTATTAATAGATAGGGATAGCATGGTCAAGATGGAAGCACTGTTACCTGCCTGTTATTCAACCTATTATAATGGGACTGCACTTCCACTGTAGGAAAGACCCATAGCATACAGTTGCTAATTTTCAAATTCCTCACTTGACCAAAAAAAAAAAAAATGGATGCATACTTTGGAACATCTTACAGCGCTCAGATTCAATGTTTTAACCACAACCTGACCTTCCAAAAATTAGGCATCCTGAATGATATATGCCCTCTGGTTTAAATTACAGCAACTGTTTGTATGGAGCTTTCTCTTTTAAAATAATGTACAAATTTAAATTAGTACAGCATATCGTTGTAAGAGGGGACTAATTAGGACTGTTATAAATATATGTGATAAAGTGAATACTATATTCAGCTGTTCTTTAATTAATTTATTTATTAAATTTATATGCCGCCGAAATCCGAAGACTCTCGGCGGCTAACAACACTAAAACAACAATTAAAAACACTTAAAAATAAAACAAAACCATTTAATCAAATCAAAGTGCTACTTTTTACTTCTCCATGACCTGGGACCTTACTAACTCAACAGTAACAGTGCCTACCAATTAAGCTGGTTGCCCAAAATGCCAAATGTTCTCACCAGAGAAGTATGCATAGAATCTACTTTAATATTTCTCCTATAGGGAAATTTTGAGGTTGTCGCCATTGAAATTCTTCAGTTCATTCACTGGGCCTGTACTTAGTGTAACATATTTGTGGGAATACAACTAAGCTCATCGGGACTCTCTAGAGCAGGGATGTTCAACCTGGTTGACTGAGGAATTCTGGGAGTTGAAGTCCACACAGCTTAAAGTTGCCAAGGTTGGACATCACGGTCTAGACATAGATGTTTAAAATCCCAGCAAAAGCATAAAAAGAGTCACATATTCTAGCAGAAAGGCAGAATTCTCTCACATTCCCTCTTTACGTGGAAAGGAAGGATTTATGTACTTATCTGTAGATGAACAATAAAAAACAGCCATCCATATATTCAGAAGCTTACACCATCACTTCAAACTATGATCCCACCATTTTCACCAGTTCTATCAAGAATGTATTTAAGATTAAGTATTTTCTATTTTTCCTTAATTTTCCTCTTCTTAGTATTTCTTAATAATGCAGTTTGAATCTTTTTAATATGGGTCGAAATCCATCTCTGGAGTTCTTCCAAGGTGAAAGCGTGCTTCCAACAGTAACTATTCTAGTTGTTTTATATCATGGCTGCACCATTTCAAATTAAGCTTAGGGTCAAGGATAGCATATCTGACGTTAAGGAAAATCATTATGGTAGAGTTCTTGGTTTATGCTGTTACGCAATCAATGCATTCTAGACTCTCATTCATGTATGCCTTGGCTATCTTTCCTTCTCATAGGGTTCAGTCAAACATTATTTCTGACTTTTAATGCCCCTGTGAATTCAGTGAGTGAGGAAAAGACAGCAAAAATTTCATCTTCAGAACCAAGATACTAAATAGAAAGAAAAATAAATAAAAAATTTAGACTGTACCATATAAAAATACGTCTCTTGTGATCAAAATATTTTTTTAAAAAAATCCTGATATATAATTAAAAAACTTAGGAGATAATAAAAAAGTATGGGGAAATATTCCATTTTAAAAAGAGCTCTGGAAAGAAGACAGAATAAAAATCTGCTACTTCTAGTAGTGTGAACATGTATGTTTACCATCCAACAAGGCAATATCCCAATTAAAATCAAGGCTTCTGTGCAGGCAGAATGGATGAGCTGAACTGGTGTAGAGCAGAATTAGCAGGGTCAGTTAAAAGAAAATACCCATTATTTCACTCTATGTCCCTATCCATTTCCGCTTTAAAAGAGAGGAAATTTTGAGATGAAAATTCAACAGGGAAGTTTCTATAGTGATCAAAAAATACCTTTAACACACACCCCTTTGAAAAAAACGGAAGGAATAAAAATCTACTTCGTACAATTGTTGAAAATTGTGAGGATGCAAATGAAAAGCGCATTCTCTTCTGCACTTTTATTTTTAATTATTCTGCATAAATATTTATTTATTTGATTAAATATTTGAAAATTATTATTTCTCTGCAAAATAACAAAATTGTTATTCTGCGGTAATATCTGCATTTGAATTATTTGATTGATTATTTGAAAATTGTGAGCATGCAAATGAAAAGTGCATTCTTATGCATCATAGTGTTTCTATCAGGACAGCACGATAGGGTAAGGAATTCGGCTTTTCTGCTCTGCATGAAATATATGTTTGCGTGCATGCACGTGTGTGTATGTGTGCTGCAAAGACTGAAATCCAGGAACTAGGAAAGTATTTCTTAGAATCTATGAGAAAACAAGCTGCTCGCTTTTCTGATTCTTCCGTATTTTTGTAAAAACAAAAATATCAGAATGTTAATGTGAAGTTTTTCCTTCTCTGTGTGCATGAATTCTGTTTTCCTTTGTGGTAGATCAGAAATGTTCAGATGCTAAAGCCATCTGCACAAACTTGTTAACAGTAAGCGGTGCAGGCAATCTCTGTCTTTCACATATACTGTTAATTACTTTTAAGATCACGCTAATTACACGGAAGGAAGATGACGTGGCCTTTGTCCCTTATAGCTGTGGGTGCTCTAGAGTCTTAACATGGACATTTTCAACACGTCATATTTATCAGGCGTATCCTATATCATATGTTCTATGTTGTACATATGGATCCCACATGAGAATTAAGGCAGACATGCATGCCCTACCCAGCTGCAATTTCAATCATGTTTTACATGCGCCCTTACTTTGTTTTGTTTACTATAAAAAGTTTTGGGGGCAGAAAGCCAATAAATCCAAGCTCAGAAATTTCATCTTGGTTTACTTGATTAAACGAAACCGTGCAGAAAGAAAATTATTTTTTTTAATTAGTAATATTTTGTTCCATTTTAGCTTTAAAAACTAGGATATTAAAATGAGTAAGATATCTCATATTCATGAGCAGTTTGAAGTTACTGTTATTCTGCAGTAATATCTGCATTTTAATGATTTGATTAATGTTGCCGTCTGCACATAAACACACACAATACTGGCAATCTGCATGGCTATTGCATGTCTATGATCTAAATATGTTTCTCTGCAAAATACACTTCAATTACCTCATGCTTTTTAAGAGGCCAATTTCTAGCGCTTGTAGTTGCAATGTCTCTGAGAATCCAGACGTTAGAAGCCGTTTGGGATTTAAACATATTGTAGTGTTCATTTCCTATGTGCTATGTTTGATAAACAACTTAGGATAAGAATCAGTGACCTATTGTACAATTTAAAACCAGAGACTTATTTGATATATCATGGGAGTAAATTATATCAGCTAAACATTTGTAAGGCTATAGTGTCACCACTTAATGTCCTGGGTTTGGGGTTTCTTCCACATTATACTTCCTTCATGCTGTTATGCACCACTTTTCTGGAGCAGGTATAAAAGGAATAGTGTGGGAGAAGGAAGGCGTGAGCCAGGAGGAGGAGGTGCAAAGTGGGGAATCAGTCTTGAGTCACTACGTCGTCATAAGCATAATAGGCCCAACCCCTCCTAAGGGCTGTTGAACCTGATTTTAGAGTAGCAGGTATCCAATGGCCAGTTGGGCAAATTCTTGGAATTATGCAGGACCAATACATTTGTCAGCTTGAACCTCACTGCCTGGGCCCGGTCAATGGGGTTTAACTCCCAGTTATTCTGCAAGTATTTTCTGTTCCCTTATAGTGGAACGGTAGTTCTTTATACATATTAAGACAAGCAAAACAAAGCACTTCACAATTTTGCAATTACGCTCTTAGGAATTAATGAAATAATCATCCTCGATCGAAGGTGGCTGCCGTTATTTGACTCCACCTCCTGCACAGTGTCTGGTTTAGGCACTGGTGCAGGGATCATAAATCGGAAGTGAGAAACTCTGAGAGAGTCGTGCTGCCCAGAAAAACGTCTGTCCTACGTCCTATGTCCTGACAAGGACACGAGTCTTGTCTCACCAACTGTACCCCTGAAAGAGTTAATGAGCAGTTAAACCACTAACAAGATGGGGGAAAGATTGCCCCAGGATTTGCCAGCACCCACCAACTGTACCTACCCCCAGAAAGGCAAGTGGTTAGATGCTGTACCTCCCTGTCACACACCCTGGAAGTACAAGCAGAACCCAAGACGGGTAGAAAGTTGGCAGCAAAACGTATTTTCTCCACTTCTACGTTGCTCTTCGCAAGACCAGCCCACCTTCACGCTTTGCCTCCTTCCAGCAAAGACAGGAGGCGAACCTCCTTCCATGGAGGCGAACCGGGGAGGTTTCACGACTCTCCCCACTGGCAAAGGTGAGGCTCAAATGAAGCAAGGAATGCTTCAGCGAGGAAAGCCGACGCAGGTGATGGAACATGCCCTCGAGCATTTCTCTGCAGCAGGATCACAATGGCGTTACTCCGTTCACATCAGAAAGCTGAAAGGAGCTGCGATTAATACATTACTGTAACTTAGCTTGAAAGAGAAGATGATGATGATGACAGTCCAGGAAAACAAAAAACCTGTGCTGCAGCGGTTTGGCAGCGACATCATCTGGAATCTCCATAGAAACTGATTGCTGAGTGGCACTGATTTTGAGTAATTAGCATGAAAACAGCCTGCTTCGGGCTTTTATTCTGTCAGAGTTTCACGAGGGTGTCTTGAGGCAAGGAAGCATTCCATTTTCTTCTTCTGTAAAACTGGAAGGAGCCCTTGCCTGAGCAACAGCAATCACCATCAGACGCAGCAAGCGGGGAAAAGTTCTTGCAGCTTAGAAGAAGGTTGATATAGTACCACACATCTTACCTATCCTCCCTTAAGAGCCGGCGTACTTCAGGTGTTTGTTGGCAACGCATTAAGCAGAGTGGAAAGGAATTTGTCCACGCCTTCGAAGATGGCCATGGATGGACGTTGCTCTTCATCTTCCGTGGACTAATATGCATCATCAGCAAGGTGGACTGAGTTTAAGCACACCATTTTACACAAGTGCATTATTGCGAGCAGAGCAAGAAAAAGGGAGGAGGCCCATCGATATCCAGGATGTGCGTTTTTGCCCCATCAACTCAATTATAGATGCAGACTGCCAAGGGAGGCATGGCGTTGTTTTCTGCTAACAGACAGAAGCACAGGCAAGGACCATGGCCTGGTCATCATCTACTTGATTTTTCGCTTACGCTGAAAGCATAAATAGCCTTTAAGATAAAGGTAAAAGGTAAAGGTTCTCCCCTGCCAGTCATGGTTGACTCTAGAGGACTCCATTTCATCGCTGAAGAGCCAGCGTGTCCAAAGATACTTCCATTGCTATGTGCCAAGGGCACAGATGCTGTTACCTTCCCACCAAAAGTGGCCCCTATTTACCTACTTGCATTTTGCATGCTTTCAAACTACTAGATTGGGAGCTCACCCCATCATGCAGTGGTTCTTGGGTCTTGAACCCGAGCCTCTGACCTTCCAGCCAACAAGCCCAGTGTCTTAACTGCTTGTGCCACTGCATGCCCTTGAACAACTTTTACTAGAGACTATTAGTCTACATAATTCTGGGCAAACAGCTCAACTCCTATGATTATTCTACTCTACAGAGAGTAGAGCACAACCCTACTTGCTTCTATTTTTTCCAGTGATCCCAAACCTTTTGTTTAAAGTCAAAGGGGGGCATCGTGGCCGAGTGGTTAAGATGCTGGGCTTGTCAGCCCGAAGGTCAGCATCCCAAGTTTGAAACCCAGGTGCCAGTGCGTAACAGAGTGAACTCCCACTACTTCCCCCAACTCCTGCCAACCTAGCAGTTCGAAAGCATGTACAAATGCGAGGAGATAAATAGGTACCGCCTACACTGGTGGGCAGGTAACAGCGTTCCATGCACCTCGGCATATATTCATGCCGGCCACGTGACCAGAGAAATATCTTTGGACAAGTCTGGTTCTTTGGCTATGAAACAAAGATGAGCAGCGCCCCCTAGAGTCAGACACGACTGAAAGGGGAAACCTTTACCCTTTTTCCTACGTGCAGCGCATTTTGTAACAGTCTCGGGTTATTTGTCATCCGTGCAAGATTTAATCTTCTTAGGGGCATTGTGAAGGTGAATGAGGAATCTCCCGTTGGAACACTTCACCGTCTTCCAGAGTACAAACCAAACCAACATGGTTCTTCCTTCCACTGCCCCATTTTCAACCATCATCCGCAGAGAAGGCAACGTGCATCCAGACCGGCTCAGGAGCATTGACCAAAGCCTTTTGCCAGGGGAAGCGCTGCTTTCATGCACCTCCTCATCTTTGTTACACAACCCTGCCTGGGAGTTCCTGTGTGGGCAGACGTGGGCTTTCCTCAGGACCGACAACATCTCCTTCGCTGGCTGCGGCTCAGCAAAATCTGAACAGCTTCCATAAAGAGAGTTTCAGAGATATCCTCCGTGTAGGCTGCAGAAAGTCAAAGGGAGGGGGGAAGCAGTCTCACCTCTTGCAGTGGGGGTGAAGGAGTGAACGATGACTCAAGTGTTTTGTAACTTGTCACATTCTAAACTGAAATTTGTAGGCAGGGAATACATCTCCAAAATAATCTCCTCTTCTCCCCACCTCCCACCACGCAGTGTCTAATTGAGATCCTCCTCTTCATTCCACCTCCACTTGAACAGGAAATCCATCACAGTGGCATCAGGAGAGAAGCAAGAAAACCCCAGGACTTGCACAGGCAGCTTGGCGACAAAGAAGGATCCCCCTAATTTAGAAGAATTACTCATTTTTGTCAAAGGATTTTAAATAGGTGAACAGGAAGCAGGAGAGCAGGGGGACAAGGAGCTTTCAGGAAGAGGATCTGGAGAGAATGAGCAGCTGCACAGAGAATCCCTTCGCTTTCTGCATTTGGGCACAGCTTTCACACTGAGGGCACATCTGCAGCATGATGTTCAGCTCCATTGCAGAGACAGGATTCACAAAATCAGCAACTGCTTCATTAATGGGAGTGCCTTTCTCCCGTTCTTATACGATCTGCATTTTCCCAGCAGAAACTTACAGTAGTTGCTTGATGTCAAATACCGTTTCTCTTGCTTAGAATTGTATCTGGCAATTATCCCAATGATGATAGTGCAGTTGTTCTATCCCAGACACCAACTGGCTTAGAATATACTTGAAGATCTCTTGCTGTCTACTGTAAGGAGGAAGGGCTAGCGATGAACTACGAACAGACAAAAATAACGGTCTTTGTTAAATGCCCTAGAACCCCGATATAGCAATTAAGTGCTACACGATCAAGCAAGTCAAATATTTTGGAAACCATTTTCAGGATTCATCTGGGAAGCATACAAACTAGGTCGCTCAGAATGCTCAGAAATCACCTTCTGTAACTGGAATCTTTTACCAATCTCGAGGTGCTCAATTTATCAATGTAGCTTTAAAGCTATTTACTGTTTTGAAGAGTGTTCTCAACTTCTGGATGGCACCCAACGTAGCCCTTGTGACACTATTCCAAGGCAGAAACTGTGCAATCTAAATTTTTGAGAAGTATCTTCCAAGTACCATGGGGTATCCGCAACACTGCTTTTTGCTTCAAGGCAGGAACAATTAAAATTGAAATGATGTATTTGGACAAGCAAATCTTATCTAAAATAAGTGACAATGATACCCTGTGATTATATGTTGATGGAGCATGTTATTATATTCCTGGATGTAACATGTAATGTACTCTACGTTGTTCTCCATAGAGGTCATGGAGTTCAAGGCTGATTTGAACCCACCCAAATTAATGCAGAGTAAAATTTTTGTAAATACATAAATGGGCAATATATAGCTATGCAAATGTTCTTCCTTCCAGGTTTCCCTTTTCTAGACCCAAAAGAGGTTTTTTTTTTTTAATATGTGAAATGCAAAGGGATCAACCATCCATAAACGGTATTTAGGGAACGGAGACTTTCTAAAGTAGAAAGAATGCCAATTGGAACATCAGAATTAATTTAATTCCTGATACTAGCCTACCTAGTTTTTACAATAACATTGAAAGACGTGTCTTGATTTTTTGATATGAAGTTATGGAAGCTTTTCCATTGCAACGTTAGATCAGGACATTCCTACTCTAGCACTGGGATTTTAAAGGCAGTGGCTGTTGTTTGATGGATTTCAGTGAAAAGAGAGGCAACTCATTTCTTTTCATTCAGTGCTTTCACAAATGCATACTGTATTTTGCACTTAAATCTTGTGAAGTACTCAACATCAGAAATTCCACTTCCCCTCCAATTCAGACTCAAGCTGTTAATGAGTCTTTTTGACTTTTTGTGGCATATCTCTGATTTCATAGCTTCTTGGGATTTGAGTTCTGTGGACGGCCTCACATTGGTTTAAAATTATAGGCTGAGTAGTTCTTCTCTTCTATTACTGAGCTGTCAATCTTGTATCAACACATTATAATATGGTACACTGAGTGCATCTGTTCTGTATATCACAAGTCCTAATTGTCATTTGTTGAATCATTTTGTTTTTATGTGTTTGTTATGCAATTATTTCACACAAGGTGGCTTAAGCGTTGATTACTATAGATGTTTAAAGAGATCAAAGTAAAACCCATTGGAGCTCTAAAATACATACATCTCCCTCCTAAATGCACACTTGAAGGTTGAACAGAGTGTAGCTGAGTTAACCTTCCTCTTACTCTACTTGGAGCAATGGAATGCCATGTGTCAGGGATGCTTGTCAGGGCATAAATAATACTATACGTAAGAAGTGACATTTCTATCATGCCTGCTCATACAAGGGAGTTCTTAAAAGAGACACCAGCAGTCCAGCTTAACCCGCACCAACAATACAATTCTTATATGCCAGATTTCTTAATGTTAGATAGTAAAAGTTTCTATTAGCTAGCAAATTAAGTATTTTGATAAATCTACAGGGTACAAAGGTAAATCATTTCAACTTGAACCAGATACTGGATTGATGATGGCTGGTGAAATCTCTCCAGAAAAAGGAGAAATGGTGAGATCTGGTTCTGGACAGCTGCTCTGTGTGTCTAGACTGCAAGATTCAAGCTTTCTGCAGTTGGTTTATGAGTCAAGCAGCTGGGAGTCAAGGGATTCCACCTAAGCTCACAGTCATGATGTAGCCTTTGTAGACATAAAGCTTGATTGAGCCTAATTTCTTAATAACTTTGGAATTATTTTGTTACTGTTTTTCAAATATTGAGAACCTACAGAATGGCAAGTTTTTATCATTTTTACTGGGTAAGGGTTTTAGATGTTGATCTGGAAAGTTAAAAACAGACTAAAGGTCAAGATGGATTTGAAATAAGACTTTGAACCTAAAATATAAGAATCCTTCCTGTGGGAATTGCTGTTGTGAGGATTCCTTGTGGGGGGAACATAATAGGATAGGATTTTGGAGTTTAGACACTACAGGAAAGTAGAAGAAAATAAAGATTACAATAAAGAAGAAAAGGCCTATTTGTTAACAAAGAATGGAGCCAAATACTTTAATGTGGGATGTTTTGAAGGATATTTGTGAACAATGTACTCAGAAATTAATTTTAAGAATGTCTGATACCATAGATACTATGTTAATGATGTTACAGAATAACAATAAGCTCTACCGGACAAGACTGAAATTGATTTGAATGTATATTTAAAAATAATAAGCTACAAAAATGATATTCAGATCATGATCATGTGATCTCAGGATGCTGCAACCAGTTGTAAATGCAAGCTGGTTGCCAAGTACCCAAATTTCAATCTCATGATTGGCAATAGTCATAAGTTCAAATTAAGGTGAAAACTGACTTTTTCAGTGGGCGTTGTTAATTCAATCCATCATTAAATGAAGTGGAGGACTACCTATACTGGATACATAAATGAAACTTGCAAACGAGTATGAAACTGTCTTGGGACTGCTGAAAGGACTGCATTGTAAACAGGAGATAAGTGGTGTCCTATCCCTCCCCCTCTGTTGAGAGAGGACTGTTCAGTTTTAACATAGATAGCCTCTTTGACTCCTCTTTCAAACCAGTGGTTCTCTCTGTCCAAAATGTGAATATCTGAAAAAGCAGATATATTGTGAGAATCACATTATAGCCAGCTTCCTATGAAGTAACTCTAGAGAACAGCATTTAAAACATTTGGGGTAGTGGACAAGAATGTGAAATCCTTCCCTTGCCAACCTTTCCTCATCTTGCATCTGTTTGTTCCCTCGTCTGCCATGGTGGGACTCCAAGGCTAACCACAACATGAGAAAGAAAACCCGTTGAAGCTTCTAGTTAATATTTAATATTTTTCAACTACACTGAAGATCAAGCTGGTTCCTCCAATGATATGCACAAAGTAAATGTATTCTTGCTGCTTGAATTAGTTCACTTTTTTACACAATGTGATTTTTCCTTCCCTTTTTTTGAGTGGCTCTTCCAGCAGTCGGCCAAGGAGGAGTAAACTGGAGGGTGATGGCGATGTATATCATCATCTTTCTAAGTGCAATAGTGAAGTCAAAGTACAACCAAATATATCCCAGGAAGGAGACACTCTCAACTGAAGAGAATATGGCTAGAACCTATAGAATCCTCTGAGGAAGTTGTCAAATGTAACGATAAAAAGAGAAATGTGGAAGAGTAGGTAAAAAGTAATGCCATAAACTGCAGCTTAAAAACATTGCTGTGGGTAAATTGCTTTTTAACAAGCAGACAAGCTCTATCAATAGCATCTACCGTATGTTTTTATAAAGTGCAGAAATATGTTTTTAAAAGGCCAGTAAATAAAGTTCCTATCGATTTGATCTCAAGTGTAATCTGTTTTTCTGTCTGCCACCAACACTGGTAATAAAGCAGAATCATGTAATACGGCATTTCAGCTAATGCGACTATACATCACCACAGGGACTGCATGTTTGCTGGCCATCTATCATCTTCTATTGGGATTGCTTAGCTGCAGAATTTATAAACTTGCTCCAAATTGATGCAATGTTCAATTTTCTTTTCCAATTTATTTTTGGTTGAGCAAAGCAATATTGAAGTGTTTGCAAGACACGGAGGGAGTATTATCAACCAATCCAGATGTTTTCAGTCTAAGTTGAACTTCTTACTGAACAACTGTGTATCCATCCTTGAAGGAAGCATCGTTGGCAACAGGAGACGTTTAAGACGAATTCTCTGCTCATGGAAACTACAGTGCAGCTCAGAAATTTGTTTAAAGCAAAACTTGGCCATTTTGGTCAAGTCACAGAACAAAAACATCTTACATCTACATAAAGCATGAGAGCGTAAGTAATATTAATCCATTTGCTACACAAGTTTGTTTAACCAAAGTACAAGCGTATCTGAAACTTTTGGAATAACTTTGTTGACAATAAAGTACAATTCTGTTAATGTTGCTTTTCCAGAAATCACCACTGTGTGAGGAGGAATAGTTGCCCAAGATATTCTAATTAAACTGATATGAACCACCCTTAAAATATGTGACATATAGCAGATTCTTCTTACAGAATACAATGTGCACTTGTTTTCCTTTGCAATCTACATCTCAACAGTGGAGACACAATTATTCTACATTTTTTATTTATATAAAGATGTTTTATCTCATTCATGTGCTAAAAAGGCTTCGAGAACAACTTATAATAAAATCTAAATCATACTTTAGATTTGAAATTTGATAGTAATCTTAGATATGAAGTTTTCCTCGCATCACAATAGTTTGTTAATATTCATCAATCCTATTCTTATACTTAGAAGAAATGTCTAATTTCATTGAGAGCATCAGAGTTCCCATCTCTGATCTACAAAAATATATTCCTGCCTCATATCATATCCCATCCCATCACATAGTTGTCAATTCTTACTGAACACATTGTTAGGTGAGAAGGATCAGACTCAGTTAGTGCAGTTCTAGCTAACAGATTTTTGATGCTACAAGGTCACAAGAGTTTTTCCAACTGCCTGCTAAACACCTGCACTCCCCGAGATAAGGCTAACAGTCCTCACAAGAGGTTGGAACTTTGGTGTTTGTGCATGCATAGCAACTCAAGGCTGATCCCCTCTGAACCCCTGGTTCCCCCCTTCCTTCTCTCACACATATCGATGTATGAGAGAGAGAGAACACACATTACAGTACTACTTGGTAAAGCGTTTGGGTTAAAGCTTAGTTACTCTAAGCTGTACAAGAAATATTAGTATCTACTGTTCAAAAGAAAGGGAGACCATATTTCTTTTTGAAACGATATTTCTACTCCCATTCCTCCAAAGAGCTTCATTTATTTCCTACAATTTTTATCCACACAATTATTCTGTGTAGTAGGAAGTAGATTAAGTTGAGAGAAAGTAACTGGCTCAAGGTCATCTGATTGTCATGGCCAAGAACAGATGTGAAACCATTATATCCTACTAGCACTTCATGAAGTGGCTGAGGGTACAGATCAGTTGTAGTTCAACTCTCACTATGGCTATGAAAAATTTTAACAGCTATAAGTTGGATTTTCTTTTCAACAATTTTGCAAATAAATTCCACAATTAATTATCAAATGGTTATATTCAGGGAATATTCCAGGAGAAATCTGGAAAAGAATATTCCCTGTTCAGGGAATATTCCAGGAGAAATCTATTAAGTGCATTATAATAATTTAAATATTGTACATAGTTATTTTTTACATAGTGATTTCCAGACATTTGGAAGAAATGAAATACCTCCAGTCGGAATGTCCATCAACTTCAGTGAACAATCTAAAGAGGTAATTTGAATGTTTTGCAATATGCTGCCTAATTTATCTCAAAGCTTTAGAGCTGATCAGATTAACTGCAGCTTCCTCTCCACATACATTCAGAAGAACATCTGATTGAATTAATACTCAGGATACGCAGCTGCAGACTGATGTGAAATAAGATGCATCCACATCTCTGTTTGGAGAATTCAAAAGTTAATTCTTTGTTATTCTGAATGGCAGAATATGGTTAACCATGAGAAGCAATTCAGTTCAAATCCTCTCACCCATCAAAAAAGTAACATGAAGATTTGGGAGAGAAAGAGACTGTACTATTAATATATAAATCAAAAAGAAGAGGAATTAAAATTCAGGCATGTCTCCTCCGACAGGGATGAGGATTTACCAAACCATGACCAAGGAGTAAAGCACTGGGCTATATATATATATATGAATTCCACGAGGGTATGGTATGCATTTCTCCACCAGAAAAAGCCCCGAAAAAGTTCCCCTGAGACAACTTGCTTTTCTGTTTATTTTAAAAGATTTGTACAACCACCCATCATATGAAACCTTATGTGACATATCACTGAGCAGCTCACAGGCAGTAATAACACGCATAAAAAACAGTAAAGCATAACCTGCCCAGCACCTCAAACACAGCACATATCCATGTATGCACACAAACTATATAGCTTTCCTGGGCACGAGGCCTCACAGCACCCCAAGGCTTTTGGGGACAGTCAGGTCTTTACAGCTTTTTGGAAAGTTATGAGGACTGCTGGATCTCAGGATGTTCCAACGGGCATTTCCAATCCATGGCATTTGCCCAAAGGACCAAGAGCCATTCCTGGAGCATAGAGGGCCACAGGACTGAGCAGGTCTCCCATTTCAAAGACCTGGGGGTAGTCCTAAAACCATGGGAACTACACTGCTGAAAATGCACAGAAGAGCTCAACCGCCATCCTTCAATCCCTTAAGACAAGACGTAGCGGTGCCACGGGGAGTTAGACACCCCTGATAAAGTAGGACGGTCTTTTAAAATGGAGATCAGTGGCTGGAGGCTGGGTCCTGGCTGGCAAAGTTGCTCCGGAGAAAGGACACACACTTCAGACAGCGCTGCTGCTTGTGAGTGGCCCACAGTAACTGAGAGTTTGCAGTTGTCTTATGAATGAAGCGACTGGATAACATCTACGCTTGTATGTAAACTTGTATATTGCACGGGTCAAGAGAAGGGCAGAGAAGATATCTGCAGACCCCTCTCACCCTGGACATAAATTGTTTGAACCTCTTCCCTCTGCACAGCTATAGGATATTGTATACCAAAACAACCAGACACAGGGCCAGTTTTTCCCCTGTGCCACTATTCAGTTGAATATCTGACTCATGCTATATGGCAGGACACAATGTGCAAAGAACTCTAAATTAACCCACAAGTATTGTCTAGGGTATATGCATATCTATCAATAGATCGTGGTTCTAATTTTCTACTTTACTATACTCCTTTTCTCCTGGCTGCGTATTTCGGATGCACACTTTACTGTTGAATACATAATTTTATTTATGTAAATACAGTACTGTGTTTACTGTTGTCTTGCAAGTACACTGAGGGCTGGTATACCGGAGTCAAATTCCTTGTGTGTCTAATCATGCTTGGCCAATAAAGTTTCTGAATCTGAATCTAGGCTCACTGTTGTAACGTAGCTTTTTATGGACAGAAAGCTCAATCAAACCTTATTTTGAAGTCATCTGTGTAATTATTTTTGACTGCTTTGGAAATATTAAGACCCTTTGGAATGGCAAGTTTTTATTGGGTTCAGTGGGTGAGTCTCCTCCTTAGAAAAAGAAGTTTTAAACATGATTTTAAGGACTTGGAAAAATATGATGTTTGGAATAAAGAGCAAAACGGTGTTTAGAGTGTTGATTTTGGAAAGTTAAAAAGGGACTAAGGATTCAGATGGACTTGGAATAAGAATGAAATGAATTATAAAAATCCTTGATGCTTGATGTAATGCCTCTACCTCTTCTCTCAGATTACAGGTAGTCCTTGAATTACAGCCAGTTGTCTGACAACCGTTTGCAAACGCAATAGCCTTGGAACAGGTGCTTTGTGACCCTTTGTGACACCAGCAGTTATCATAAAATGTCTTGCCAGACCTCTGGTTACACACCAGTTGCCGAGTGGCTTGTGATTCAGGTGACTGACTGCCATTAGCAATCTTCTCTGCCGGCTACTTGAGAAAGTCAATGGGGAAGCCAGCAGGAAAGACTGAATATGGAGATGTTGGATTTGAGGTCCGTTCCCCCAGCACGCTGAGGGATTTCCCCTTCCCTTTTTGCAGGGAGGGGAAATCCTTCCATGTGCTGGAGGAATGGACCTCAACTCTGGTGAAAACGCTGGTGAATGCCCTCACTCTGAGCCTTTCAGAACGCTGGCATTTGCTAGTGTTCTCATGAACACCATCACTTCCCCTCCTCTGTAGTGAAAAACACCAGCAAGCCCAACATTCTGAGCCTTCCAGAACAATGGTGAGAAAGGGGCCTGCTTGTAGGATGGCGCAAAGCAGCCTCAGGAGTCAGCAGCTGCAGAACAATGGAAAGAGAAGTGGACCTGGGCATGGTGGGGCTGGATGGAAAGAGGGCCCAGGCCTCCCACCACACCAGGATTGTTGCATTGTTGCTTAATGACCGTAACTGGGAGAGCCAGGATTGTGGTCACTGAGCAAAGCAGTCATGTGGTATCTTGCTTAACAGTCATCTCACTCAACAACCAAGGTTCTGGGCCCAATTGTGGTCATAAGGGAAGGTCCACCTGCATTTTAGTCTCTTGATTTCTGTATCTACTTTCTGTTTTTATAACTTTTATATCTTCTAACCTTTCATAATATTTTAGACCCTGATGTGTCTTCCATGCTTTTTAACGGACTGTTCCCCACCTTCTGTATCCTGGCCCTTGACATAATAAACATTTGACTGATTGGAATTACACTGATAATGATGCTGAGTATCATGGGTCGTAGATTATTTTATATGGATTAGCTCTTGATCTCAAAGCCATATTTTTCATTTTTTACATGATACCTCTTCCTTTGCCTAAAATATATTTTAAGATATATTATCACATTCTCCAAACCTTAGGACTATGTTCTCTCCATTGTACTTCAAAAAACATGTGTTTGGAAATCTACCAAGTTATCTGGGAGAAATTAAAAAGTGAGCCACATACAGCTTTTAGACAGGAGTTTGTAGATATATTATCCATGCTATGCTCTCTGCTGGCTGACTGAATGTAACAGGTGATGAAAAACCTAGAAGTATTTAATATGTAGAATCAGTTGGGGACACTTGAAGAATTGCATAGTGCTTAATATAGCAATAAGATCTTTCACACCAAGTTAACCTCTAACTTCCAGGAAGATTTGGAATCTACACTGATTAAACATTTTAATGACCAGATAATCCCAATATAAGTATTTTAAGGCCACAAAACATTAGAAGAAGCTAAGGATGCTGTTTCAGGAGCGGAGTTTTCTTGCCATCCATCAATGTTCAAACTGATTCTTTTCAGGAGCTTAGTATTTTTAGTCATAAAACCACAACAAATGAAGTAAATTAACTTTTTGCCACTCTGTTCAGGAACAAAATGGAGTCTTTCCCCAAGGAAATTGGGTTTACCCATGTCATGTAAACTCTTCATGTTCAATTATATCTCTGTTATCACAGAATTATTTCTGTATAGTGCCTTTTTGGAACTGATAACATTAAGCAGTGCGGAATACTATGAGATTTGTTTTGCACATTTCTAAAACTACTCAACTTCTCAATGAGCAGCATACAAATCTGAAACCAAAACAAAACAGAACACCAGGAATAATAAAGGAGGTCATTCTGGTGGAACAGAAGCCACATCTCTTACACAGGTGGTCCCACAACTTACTCGAGCCCAAAGTCTGGGAAAAGAGGAAGGTGTTCAAGGCTATTTAAAGGACATAGGAAGTGGGGGTGGAGAGGAAGCAGCAGCTGCTCTAGAAGGCAGGGTATATGGTCGAGAAGAAATGCTTCCTGGGTCCCATTCGATGGCATTGTTTAATAGATGGGACCTGGAGTGTGCCAATTCTGTCTGATCTTACAGGACAATAGGAGGAGAAGGACTCTCAAATGCTTCTATGCCACATGGGACATTGTAGGTGACAACCAGCATTTTGAATTGCACTCAGAAGCCAACTTATAATCAGTTCAGTTTGTATAACAGTGTGCTGTAACCAGTATACTATGGCTTGTCCATAATAATAATAATTTATTATGGTTTTATTATACCATAATAAAGAGAATGTCAACCCTCTCAGGTTAAGCAGACAGCAAACACAACTAGATGAACTAATTCTACTTTATGGTGAGGCTACTTTAACAGAATCTTGCAAGTCTGAAAATACAAACTCTCTGCCTCCACTCTTAAGTGCTTACTCCATTAGGGTGGATCCTTCCTAAGTTCTTCTGTCTGACTGTTAAGCCACTGAGGGTTCCTGTCGCTCTTACCCAAGTGTTTCCTAGGTAGCATCTCTTCCCCTCAGTTCCCCAAGGTCACCCACACATTCTGTTACAGAGAGTCACACTGGATAGATAGGTAGAGAGTCACATTCTAGATAGGTCAGGGTGCCTATCTAGAAACCAGAAGACAGTAAGTTCTAGGCCTCCCTTAGGCATGAGATCGGGCTGGATGACTTTGGGTCAGTCACTCTCTCTAAGCCCACCTACTTCATTGGCAGTGCTCACTGTCCTGAATTATATATGAAAAAGGCAGGATAAAATAGCAGCAGCGGCATTCTGGAACAGTTGAATTTTCCAAGTGTTTTTCAAGGGCAGCCCCAGTTAAAGAGAATCATAGTAGACCATGTGTGAGTAACCAAGGTATGAGAAATTATGGGAAGGATCTCCTGATCTAGGAATGGGCACAACTGCCACACAAGCCAAGGCCTTCTTGCCTGCAGCTTCTACCGGCTCTTCAAGTAAGAGCTGAAAATCCAGGAAGACCCCAAAATTGTACACTGGTTCCATATGGGAAAGTGCAAGCCATTCAACTCCAGAGATAGAAAGTCCCTAGATCAGGAAGGTCTATGGATCCTCCAGGTCCCTCTGAAGTTGCAGATCTGATCACCTTCTTAACAACCTTCCTCAGAAAGGGAGACTGGAGGCTAGAAGAAAGTTGCTCAAGACTGCTGCGCCCAGGATTAGTCTCATTTTACAAATGGCTGCTGCCCAACTATCTACAGACGCAATAAGAACAGAAAAATAGATACTCTTATCGCCACAATATGATCCCCAATTTAAGCTCTTATACTTGCTCAATCAGTTTCTCTTCATCATTTTCTAATGGCAGTCTGTGAATCTCTTCTGTTTATCTCCCAGAGCTTCTGAGAAAACAAAGAAGTCCCCTGAGATTATCAAGCGGGGCATGGTGGCCTAGCAGTTAAGACACTAGGTTTGTTGACCAGAAGGTCAGCAGTCCAAGTAGGAGTCCCAGTCCCAGTGTAACGGGATGAGCTCCCATTGTCTGCCTACATCCTGCCAACCTAGCAGTTTGAGAGCAAGTAGATAAATAGGTACTGTCTAATTCGATAGGAAAGGTAACAGCATTCCATGCACCTCAGCGTATAGTCATGCTGACCACATGACCACAGAAGCATCTTTGGACAATGCTGGCTCTTCGGCTATGAAACGGAGATGAAAACCCTTTATCTTTTTTAAGATGATCAAACAAGAAAAGCTGCACACAGGCAATCTAATTCTGCATTAGAAAACACCCTAGGTGATGTGCAGACACTTTCGTTCCATCAGCTGTCGGATGATAGCCAGTCATAAATGTTAAGACCTGGCCTTGCCAATCAGCATGGCGGTCTAAAATTATGATGCAGCTCTGGGGATGGCTGGTGGCCTGAGACACTCCACTGCCTTGTGAACCTCCCAGCCTTTTGAATTTTGTAGCTTGGTTTTTATCTGTACTGGGAAGTTTCAACTGGTTTTTAATTCTATTTTTAATTTATGCTTTTATTCATGTATTGATATGGTTTTGTTGTGATGTTGTGAATCACCCAGAGTCACTTAGGTGAGATGGGTGGTATAGAAATATATAAACAAATTATAACTTAGCTCTTAATGTAGCATAAAACGCCAAGTAGAGAAAAAGGAACCTATACAATATCATGCCCAAATACTTCCCCAGAGCACAGACAGCAGTCCCGAGAAAAGGAATTCAAGACCTATCTACGTGGAGAGGCATTCTAGGACATTCAACAAAGAAAAAAACAAATATATACAGATAACAACCTTTAGTAATATATTCCATAGGGCCGTAAGAGAGACAACTGGTAGAAGAGATTCGTGTGGCTCAGGATTGAACTGTGGGGTCCTTGGTGCTCTCTGAGCTCGGATGTTTTCCTGTAGTCATTTCATTACCAAACCAGGTAACATCATCATGCACTGATGATGTTCACTAATTTGGTAATGAAACATCTGCAAGAAAACAACCAAGATGAGAGAGCACCAAGGGTTCCACAGCGATATAGCTTCCCAACTTAACAAAATAAGTCAGGGTGGTATACACACATCAACTCAAATACAAAAATAATATAAATTAAAACCATTAAATGGTGACTGGATTAAAATGTCCTGCAACACAACAGCTGGGACTCCACTTACACGGATCTCTCTCTCTCTCTCTTTTTAAATAGCTAGGATTATTGAAATGCAGTCCTTCAGGAGAGGCAGCAGAAGTCCATAACATGCCAGGCCACTCGCAGGTGGGAAACATCCCACAAGAGAGTTAACATCCCAAAAGAAATGTCATCTTTTGTACAATAAAATGTCAAGGACAATAATGCCATCTACTGGCTTTTCTTCCCTATAACCGACATTTCGTAACACGCTATTGCTGCTCATCCCTCATCCCCAGCCAGATTATTTCCATTCTCTTGAAGACTGTAAAGATATACCCATGACAAATTCATCAGTGAATGGGTGAACACCCTAATGGAAAGTACTTCTCCATTAAGATTTAGTTATGTTGAAGAGAACCCACATTACAAGATAATTCATCTCCTGCTAAAGTCCCATCAGTGGGGCAGCAGTTCGCCATCCCATGCCTAGCTCAGGGAATCGCCTCTCCCCATCGATATCCTATTCTGTCCAATACATTCACAAGCACGTCACTTCCCAGCAATTCAACACAGAGGAATGACAATGTAGTTGAAACAGCACATCTGCCTTTGTGTCTTGGTATATGCCCTTAGGAGCTCACTGAGCTTACTACTTTGCATAGTAGTGGATGGCATTCATTATTAAGCCAATCCATTCGTTTAATATACAAGGTAGAAGGTTCTTCTCTTTAGTCTGTTTGGATTTTTTTATCTTTTTCACTTCTTTCTTTTGGGTTTTGTTAGTTCTTTTTAAATTAAATGTACACAAGGCTTTGTTTAATTGCATGTGCGTGAGGAGCTTCGTGGGTTTAAACGTTTATCTTTAGTATTTCACTACTCCTTGCTTGTTCAATTGCAACGGCATTACGGAGAGCTTCCAGAGCTGTTTCTTGAAAGGATGGCTTTGAAATTACAGTCGAAATTGGGACTGTATCCAGGTCAAGGCAGCCAAAAGATACAGCAAATTCTCAGTCATTGTCACCCCTTTAATGGCCATCCAGATTTTTACATGCAGAGAAGGCGATGCCTGATGTTAATCTTCTAGGACTAGAGGAGCATTTAAATAAGACAATGCACGTTAGGAGAT
>JANHZU010006593.1:34837-46468 GCA_032468055.1 Acrochordus granulatus | reverse complement strand
GGCCTCATAGCCCATCAGTCAATCATAAATAGAGGAAACCAAATGTGTTCATACCCCAGGTTTCCCTCAATTTGAGCTCAACAGAGGGACACAAAAGAGCGTCATTTCAACTGACTGAACTGAGGGTGTTGTTTCTAATTCACTCAGCACGGAACAATCCCACAAAATGCTCTCTGGACAGCAAAGAGCTGCCCGTGAAGAACCAGGTCCGAAGAGAAGGCAAGGCTTCCACTGCGTGCTTGTGGCCACCACCTTGACTTTTTTGACCTATCCCCCTCCATACCTACAGCCACCCTGAACTCAGGCAGGTCGGGTGGAGCAGACGCGCCAGGATAAATAGCCCACTCCTGTATATTTTTATGACTGATCAGATTTTCTTTCTTCCACCTTTATTACCTTGTTAAGCCACCCCAGGCAGCAAACATGCCGAGTGCTCCGGCTCCCTCCTCTTTTCCATTCAACGCCCCTGCGAGGTGGGCTGGGCTGGGCGCGCCGCTGCCCCAGGCTCACCCGGCTGGCTTTCGCGGACGAGACCTCGCGGCCCCTTAGCCGCCAAACCGACCACACAAATGCCATGTCTGACTTTCGTTAAAATAACGGGGGAAAGGAGCCGGGTCCCAATTCCCGTTCAGTCAGGAAGCTTCCCCTCGGCCTCCCTCGTAAGGCTGCAGACGGAAAAACGCCGGGGTTCATTTTGTGCCCCCCACCCCGGGCAATTACAGGAAACGTCGGTCGCCGAATTCTTCGGAAACCGACTGCTCCTCTTCAAGGACACCCGCTCGCTTTTGGAGGTGGAACTCGCTCCGGGGTTGCGCAAAGGCGTTTTTGGAAGAGAGCGGAGGGGTGACGGCGGAGGAACCCTGGGTTCAGCTCCCTTGCCGCCCAGGGGCCACTCCCTCCCTCCCTCCGTCGCCCAGCCCAGTCCACCTCACAGGGTCGTTGTTGGGGATAAAAACCGCAGAGGTGTGACGCCTGGGGCACCTGAACAAAAGGCAGATAAAAATGCAAAACAAGAGGGAGGCAAAGGGGGCCTGCCCGGCCGCGCCTGCCCCTTCCAGCTCTCCCTCTCCCGCATTCAGCAGCAACCCGTTTGCCGTGTCGCACCTGCCCTGAAGAGCTTTCCAATACTGGCTCAAGCGCTCCTTGTAGCCACGCTCAAAAGGCAGGAGGCATGCGCTGGGGAGTGGGATATGTGGGCCTTTCGAGGAGCAGGACCCCCCCCAGAGAACATCTCTCTCTCCGATGGCGGCCACTGCATTTCCACAGAGGTCAGCTGAAAGACAACGGGATTGTTTTCCGCCCTCCCTGAGTATTTTCTCTCCTTTTCCTCGTTCAGAATTCTTCCCCTCCCTTCCTTCTCCCCATCATGGAGGGTCTTTCTCTTGCCCGGTCAGCTCAGGCCATTTTTTTTTCAACCAGGGAGCCAGAGAGTATGGCTGAAAAAAATCAAGATAGCAGCTTTGATATGCAATCGAAGGTCCACCTGCTTTTATGCGCAATGCAGCTGCCATTTTGATTTTTTTGACCTCCCCTGAAGACCCCCCCCTCCATTTCATTCCCTTTCATACTCTCGTTGGTTTTCTTACTGGCCCAGCTTATCTTCCTCAGCTATTCTCTGCCTGCTCAAAAAATTATTTCTTTTTCAGGGGCCATGGAATGGCCCCATTGCTGAAGTTCCTAAGCTTACATGCGAAGCTATACAAGTAGTCCTTGACTTACAACCATTATTGGGATGAGAATTTCCATTGCTAAGCAAGGTGGTGGTTAAGGGAGTCGGACCTGATTTTATGCCTATTTTTTTGCCACAGTTAAGCAAATCACTGCAGTTGTTAAATGAATTGCCCAGTCATTAAATGAATCTGGCTTCCCCCATTAACTTTGCTTGTTGGAAGCCAGCTGGGAAGGTCACAATGATCCTGGGATGCTGCAATTGCCAAGCATCCAAATTTTGATTGCATGACCGTGGGGATGCTACAACGGTCATAAGTGCAAGGATCGGTTGTAAGCCACTTCTTTCACTGCCATGTAATTTCAAACGGTCACTAAACAAATGGTTGTAAGTCAAGAAGTATCTGGACTACTTCAAAACACTTATGCTTATATATAGGATTTACATCTGTAACTGTGTACACGATTACTAAAATGTAATTATCACTGATTTCAATGGGAAATTTTAGAAATGTCACCTTAACCACCTTGCCATACTCAACCCAGCTGTCCCACAAGATGAAAAGCTGCAAACAAGTAAAACAGCTTATGGCTTAGCAGTTTGCTACAATTTGGTCAATTGTGGCTTATTCACCAAACCATTGTGGCTCATATACCATGGCTTATATCATGAACCAAACCAATGATGGCTTATTCAGCCATATGTGTGTAGAAGAACCATGGCTTAACTCAATGTTCAGGCCCACTAACAATCATTTAAATTCGTCACAGCATTTTGGATCAGGATTGTAAACAAAGGTACTGTATTTTTTGGAGTATTTATTCCTAAATATTAAAAGGAATCAGAATAAAACAACATTGTTGCATATGTTAATGTGCATAATAGATTTATGCTAATCTATGGGCAATAGATTAAATTTGTTCCCATAACCAGAAAACCTGCTATATTTATTTTATTTTATCTATTTATTAAATTTATATGCCACCAAATTCAAAGCGACTCTCGTCAGCTTACAATAAAACATATTGATATTGATATTAGACAACCTCCACAAAATTAGGTAGAGAGCTTTGATCATTTATACTGTACATATTTTTCTATGCAGTCTAAAATATTATTGGCACACAGTAGCCATTTGCGTTGGGGTTCATGCATGAATTCACGCTGTCCAGACGGTCTGGTAAGGAGCAGCCGAAGCTTCAAAGGGCAAGTTAAATGAGAGAGTTCAAGTGAAATCAGTAAATTGAAACGGGTTAAACAAACATCCGAACCTCTGGAGGTCTGCAGTCCGGCTCTGGTCGCCCTGCTCTTGCGCCACGCACGGCCAAGCGCACGCTTCAGCCAAACGCGTTACGAAACGGTTACTCGGCTGCTCGCGTATCCTAGCGGCAAAGCACAAACACTGCGAATCCTCCGCGGCTCTTTTAGCCTCCAAGTCGGAAACCATTCGAAATTGGCAACATCACATCCGGTAACACAAACGAGACACGTCGCTGAAGACCGCGGCGGTGGCCTGCCCGAGCCGACCGCGGAGTCAGATTTACGGAGCGGCCGGCTGGGCCAAGCGGGAGCACGGCGCTCCGGGCTGTTCCTGCGCACAGCGCTGGATGCCGCCCCGTCCTTCAGAATCGGCAGCCGCGTGTGCGAACGAAGCGCGCTCCGACTGCCCTTAACTTGCGCGCTGGCAACGCCTCTTCGGCGCCTTTACTCCGCCGTGCCGCGGGGAGGAACGTGCCCAGGACCGGGTTACCGATGCCGCTCCCCGAGCGCCCCGCCGCCCTTTCCCCGTTGAAGGCGAAGGGGGACCCTTCGCGAGGGGACAGCTTTCCCCCGCCCGCGGGACCGAGACTTTCCGCTTCCCGACGGGGCTGGAAGAGCCGCGCGCCCGTTAACCCCCAGCGAAGTCAACGGACTCGACCCCGGGGTGAATCCAAGGCCGCGCCAGCGTGGGAACAGGCTCCCGAAATGCCCCGGAGGCTTTGGCCACCTACGTGCGATGAGCCCCGGTCGCAGGTGGGAGCGCAGGACACGTCGTCCGCCGCGAGCAAGCGACGGGTCCCCGCGGCTGGACCTTGATCACCGCATCCTCGCGGGAAGTCACCTGACGGACAGGTGGCGGGCGCAAGGGCGAGGCGGGGGAAGACCGAGCACGGCGGTTGCCGACCTTCGAGGCTGGCCGTTGGCGAGAGGTTCTGCTCTTCCCTCCGCCCCCGCCTGACCGGCAGCCGGACGTTGAGCTGAACTTTTTTTTTTTTTGGCGGCAATTCCAGCCGCAGCGGAGGAAGGAAAAGGAGGTGTAATTAAAGACGACCGAATCAAAATGCAAAGAACAGCGGTCACCCCGGAGATGCTGGTCAGAAGGTGGTCAGCCCCGTGCGTTAGGTGAAGGCAGCCCTCGTCGGGGTTAATTGCACGATTTTTTTTATGTACAATTATTACGCTTCCACACTGCCCATCTCACCTAAATGGCTCTAGCAGGTTTACAACAACGTGCCTCCTCTCGGTGTCGGTCTGACCCGAACTTTGTTTCAACGAGCCATTCACTTAATCAATGGGCACCTGATAGGGATGAAGAAATTAGCCAGGTACAATGAAAACCCACTCAGGCAGACGATTTAAACAGCTTCCAAGAAACTGTGTCCTGCCTTTCTATCATGCACTATATACATACATCTAAAATGACAAGTACCTAAATTCCAAAATATAGGTAGGTAATTAACAAGTCTTAACAATTGTTTCTGGGACCATCTGTCCAAAAATTTAAGATTTATGCAACAGGGAGTTGTATGTCGATTCATTTACAGTGCTGCATTTTTTACTGTTGGGGCTGCAATATATTAGGGAGGCATGGGGGTCATTATCTCCCAGACATTAAGTACTTTGCCCTATTTTCCCCATAAAGAACAGGATACTTACCCTATCAATAGCAATACAGTATATGTCTTCTATTCCCTACAGAAAGCCCATTTGATGTAGGGATGAAGACACCAGACTAGCAACTGGGAGACTGCAAGTTCTAGTCCTGCTTTAGGCATGAAGCCTACTGGGTGGGCTTGGGCCAGTCACTCATTCTTAGCCCTAAGAAGGAAGCAAGGGCAAAACACTTCCAAACTTTTGCCAAGAGAACTGCAAGGGTTAGTCCAGAAGTCGGCATTAACTCAACAGCACCAAAAAAAGAAAAAGAAACCCGCAGACCTCTCATCCACAAATGTAGTATGTCCTATTGATTTGTTTCATTAATATATGACATACAGTATTAGGAACTTATCACCCTGTTTTAAACTGGCTGTGTGCAACCTTGCTTTTTGTTGTCACATTCTCCACCCCCCCTTTTTTTTTTAGAAATGTACATACTTCCTGACCATTCTTTTTTAGATGGATTGAAAAAGCCTTCTGGATAGAAGGCGAAACATCTCCAATAACATCTAGTAATTAAAGTTCAGTTGCCTTTTTAAAGAATCTTTGCAAAATATTTTTGCAGTTTTTACTACTTAACATGATCTGGATTAATGAGAAAATTCAGACATTCCACTGTATTTCTCTACTTCAGCCAAAGTCTATCTCACTGAGCCACCAGGGACACTGTTTATTACACATTTCTCTACTTACCCTATAGTCGAATCAATGGAATCGATACGCCACACAGCCCTAAGGTGGCAGAAGGTATTCCAGATTCAGTGAAGGAATTAAAAGGAGAGAATAAGATAGGGCAGTCTCAATGAGTTAAACAGGGCAGTAGAATAGAATGTATACTGTCTCCTGGTGGCTTAATGAGTTATTGCAAGCTCAACAGCAAGCAAGCAAAGGCAAATATAAATCCAGGGTCGAATAATGAAATCTATAGGAAATACTGCCCCTGGCTGCTATTGTAGGAATTGCAGGCTCAATGTGGAATACAGTTCGGTGCAGTACAGGGCAATAAATGGCATATTTTCGAACTAGAGGCTCCTGGTGGCTCAAAGTGGTATTGCAGTTTAATGGGTTAAATAGCGCAATGGGATGGAAAGTGTGGTGTTTGGGGTTCAGCTGTCATGGTAACCTTTTGGGTTTTCTACCTGAAGTGCAGTTGCTTACATTCTGGGAATACCTGCACAAAGGGGAATACAAAAAATACATTCAAACAATAAGAAATATTGGCATAGTAGTTAAGGCCTGGGGATTCTGATTTCTAGTCCTGCCTTGGACACAAAGCCAGATGGTTGACTTCGGGCCAGGCACTTTCTCTCAGCCCTAGGAAGGAGGCAATGGCAAACCGCTTCTGAAATCTTGTGAAGAAAACAGCAAGGATATGTCCAGTCATCAGAAGGCCCAGACACCCTCCTTCCTCTGCAAAAAATAGGAGAAGAGGCTCCAGCAGTCAAAAAATGTATCACAAACTAGTACTTGGTAGAACAGCCACAAAGTTCTTGCAAAATAGATTGAAATGCTGACATTTCTCTGCACCTTCTCTCATGGCCCAAGCTCTGGAGTTGGATTCTGTGTCCGAAGCTCTGCTGTAGCTAAGCCTGTGTAATGTCAACCTTAGGCAGGCCAAAGCCAGACATTACATGAAGCTGATTAATCACACCCACTATCTGGGCAGCTGGACCTGTAAGGTGAGGATGACATGAGGCTCCCCAGTCCTTGCTCCAAATGAGCAGAAAGGAAAGCAGAAGAGTTTTTCTGTTAGGTTGCTTGTCAAACAAGGGAGTGCACATTCTGATTGACAGATGGCTACCTACAGCCTATTTTTCTTAATACTTGCTTTACCTGTTTTCTTTGCTGGAAACAATGGCTTGTGCATGACTCCTACGTGCAAATTCTACTCTTGGACCTTAGACCCTTCAATGGGTTGACAACTTTGATCCAGCTCTTGAAACTTGGACAACTCTTCTGCACACTCCTCTTTGAAAACAAACTTCACAGGCAAGCCTTTGCTTTGCTCTCCATTCCTTGCTATAGTGCTAACCCGTTGCCTAAAAGGAAAAATGAACATCTCCAAAAAACTGTCTGTGTGGCTGAAACCTGAAGCAGGATACTTAAACAAATTCAGGATCCTGCAAGCCATGGTACAGCCTGTCCCACTATCTATGGAAGTGAAAGTTGGACTTTGGAAAAGCAAGACAGGCAGAGTATTGATGTTTCTGAACCATGGTGTTGGAGAAGACTGCCGAGAATACCAGGTAGTGTGAAGCAAAGCGTATCAACCCAGAGTTCTCACCCAAAGTACAAATGACCAAGCTCAAAGTATCCTACGTGAAGACCCAGATTTCTAGAAAAGGCTCCGATGCCAGGAAAGGTGGAAGGAAAAAGAAGAGCATTTCTTTTCCATTACAGTGGCAAAGGATACACCATTGGAGGACCTGAAAAACCAGGTTAGGGACAGATCATAAGGAAAATCTATCTATGCAGCTGCCGAAGACACGTGATCAAGCAATAATAGGAAGCACTGTGCCTCTTATTGCAGACTCCGTATGGAATACTGGATAACATATTGAACCTATGAGACTTATTTTAGTATTTCTGCCTCAATCTGCAATTTATTTATCAGAGTTTATAAAATAAATATATTGGTGGCCAACAAGCAGGCTCAATGGGGAGAATGGAGCTTTGTAATGAATCTATAGGATATATTGACTTTTTATAGTCATGAGGCCCTAGATGGTTGGGAAAAATATTCTCTCAGGCAAAAAAGTTATTCATTATTTGCCATACAATGACATCATTTCATTCCATTGCTTGTCCCTGGCCCATCCAAAGCAGGCCTACTGCCTTCTACTGGATAGGAAATGATATGTCCTTTGAGCACCCAAGTTGTTGAGCTAAACCATTCCACTTTCCAAATCTTTTCTCTAATGCTAGCACCCTCCCAGTTTTGATGTGAGCTGGACTCCATTTCTCAGGAACAGAATTGCACATGGTTGTTTCAGCAGCACAAACAGTTGTTCGGGCATCTGATGTCAAAATCAAGCCAGTGGAGCTAAATTCCCAAAGGAATCATCAGGGGTCATTAAGCACTGGCTCCCCAGTACCACAGATCAGTCTTCTGCTTGGTATCTTGACAAAAAGGAGTCTGTAAGTTCATCTGGTCTAGATAAGCTGAACTGCTCCGGAGACCACCAAGGGAGCAATTGTCTTGTAGCGCATCAAATGTTGGGAGTTTTCATCCAGGTCAATGACGTACCCTCTGAAAGAGAAAGAAGGACAATCAGGCTCTTTGCTTGCAGTCCTACGCACGCTTCTTCGTTAGCCTTATTTCTCACTTTTTTGGAGGAGTTCAGTTTCTACAAATGATACAGAGTGTTCTTTTTTCCCATTTTATCCCTGCTCAATAACCCTATAGGATTGACTGGGTAGAAAAAGAGTAGTTACCTTCCTGGGATTGTTCTGGAGATTAAACAGTGGATTTAATGAAAAAAAAAAACCTCTGTACAATATAGCCACTTGGGGGCTCCTTATTTCTAGGGGATCCCCAAGCTTTACAGGCTTTTCCAGCAGGCCAACAGAGTCGGGGTCAATCTTACCAGGAGAGTAATGATTGTCCAAAGAGTAGGTGCTACAGCAGAGAAAACTCTCCTCTTGGGACAGATGTATTAGATTTAATTTCCTTCGAAACTGATTAAAGCTAAACTTAGCACCTTCTAAATCTAAACCTAATCTAAGGTTTAATCTAAACTCTTGGAAAAAAAGTGAATGTACTGGCACATTAACACAAACAAGATTTATTCAATGACTCCACTTTTTTGAATGCTGTGAGGCTTTTTGGGAGAGAGGATTTTTCAAGAGCAGTGCTAGAAGAAAAGCTCAAGGTGCTAAGTTTAGCTTTAATCAGTTTTGAAGGAAATTAAATCTAATACATCTCTCCCAAAACTTTCTCTGCTGTAGCACCTACTCTTTGGACAATCATTACTCTCCTGGTAAGATTGACCCCGACTCTATTGGCCTGCTGGAAAAGCCTGTAAGGGATCCCCTAGAAATAAGGAGCCCCCAAATGGCTATATTGTACATAGTTTTTTTTTTCTGAATTGGAAGTGCCTGTAAGTTGCTTCCGTGGTGAGAGGATTAGTCAGTAACATCACCATTGCCCAGGGGATGCCCGGGAGGCAATCATGTCCTTGGTAATTTTCCCACCTATTTATCTACTCACATTTGCATGCTTTTGAACCACTAGGTCAGCAGGAGGCTGGAGCGAGTGATGGGAGCCCACCACAACACGCAGCAGCAACCAGGTCTCAAACATGAGCCTACAGATTGTCTGTCCCAGTGTCCCAACAACATGAGCCACCGCGCTCCCTGTAATAGGTATGGGAGAAGGAAGAGCGAAGCCAGGGGTTAAGAGGGGGATCAGCCTTGAAACTCTATGCACACACAAATGCCAAGTGTCCAACACCTTGTAAAGACTGTTAGCCTTATCTGGGAAGTGTAGATGCTTGGCAGTCAGTTGGAGAAATTGTTATGCATAAAGAATCAGGCTTAACTGGTGCAGTTCTAGCTAACTGACTTACTGATATCACAAGGTCACAACTGCCCACCAAGCACCTGGACTCTCTAGATAAGGCTAACAGTCTTCATAAGGCGTTGGACCTTTAGCGTTTGTGCATGTGTAGTGAGTCCAAGCTAATCCCCTTTTCTAAACCCCTGGCTCTGCCCTTTCTTCTCCCACAGTAGGATTTTGAATGCACTATTCCATGATTTTTTATTTTATTTTTAACTATTTTTAATTGTTGTTTTAGTGTTGTTAGCCGCCGAGAGTCTTCGGCTTTCGGTGGCATATAAATTTAATAAATAAATAAATTTTGTTCATATTTATAGTTTTGGTTTTTAATGGTTTTGTTTGAATGGTGTGTGCCACGTAGAGATACTTACGTGAGTGACGATTATGTTAAATTTAAAAAATACAAATAATAATTTAATGACTTTAAGACCATTCCTCCCCATATCCTTAATATTCTCCCTATCTTTCTCATTAAAAGTGAAAGGGAGGACAACTCTTAGATTTCAGGTGCAAAAGCAAAGGTGGTGAGATTCAAGCTGACAGATTGGTTATGTACAGTACTGTGCAAAAATCTTAGGCCACCACCTGCTTTGTTTTAGCAAAGTTTTTAATGACCATAATTATTCTTCGATCTCTGTATAAAGATTCAAACAGAAAATTCAGGAAACATGTACACAAAATTTAAACACAATTTTCAGACAAAATGGCTACTTCAGGCAAAAGTCAGTATTAAATAGCCAGGACTAAATACTTGCCACTTTAGCCTATGGAAGCTGCTTTTTCCTGTTTTCGAACACTGCATACAAATTTCCTGTATTTTCTGGTTGTATTCTAATAAAGAGACTGAGGCATAAATACAGATGGTCATTTTACCATTGCTAAAACAACAAATCTAATGAGGGCCTACGACTTTTGCACAGTACTCTCTATTTACAAAATCTGCCCAACTGACTGCTGCACATCTGCAGCTCAAAGAAAAGGTTCAATGGCTTCAGGAGGGGTTGGGTGTATTACGTTTAAGACTCTGTAGCGATTCAAGGCTGATTCCCTGCTTCACCCCGCTCCCTAGCTCAGCCCTTCCTTCTCCCACATGAAGCTTCTGTCTAAAACTTTGGGAGAGGTTCTTCATGGACCAGGTGTAGTCATATGTTGCCCTGACCACCCTCTGCTTGATTTGAGACTGAATCCATCTGCACCAAACATAATGTAATCCCTTTGCTTGAATTTGAATATCTAATTTGCACCAATAATTACAATCAGCCAAGCATCTTTCAGGAATACCAGATATGTGAGGCTAAGGAGAAGGGAGGGAGGGAGAGAAAATCCATTGTGGTGTCCCAAAAGATCTCTTTGGCCAACAAAAAAACAAGCCAATGCTGTTTCTTAGTTACTACCTTTGCTATTCTTTGCCAACAGAATGTCTCACCTCTGCTCATCCTCTGGTATCACCATTATATTTTCCTGTCTCTTCTTCACTCTCAAGAAGACAAAGGAGTCCAGGTTGGGCTTGGAAACTGCAAAGAGAGATCAAAGGGAGGGGGCATCTTCAGCAGCATTTTAAGCATATTACCATTTAGAAAGATCTTTACCACAAGACAAGACAACCCCAAAGTCTGCTAGGCAACACTTTTGCAACCACTCTGTGTGTGCACTATATTGTTGTTAGCAGTAGCAGATAGGGTTGTTTTCCATGGCGTGCTTCTCCCCTTCTGTTTATCCCAAAGGTCCAGCCCCAACTATTCAGGGATGGCATCTGCAGCTCTCCAGCTGGTTGTGGGGCCAGGGGGTAGACTCTGACTGCAGCAAAGCTGCCTTTCATGCATTCTTCTTTACCAGCTTTGAGGAAATCAACTTTCTGCAGGTTTGGAGGCATATGTTTCAGTGCAACATTTTTGAGATGATTCTCCATATTTGCCATGTACCTGAAAAGAAGAGATCATTTCATTTTAGAGAAAGGAAGGATGAGGCTTCCTATTTCACTTAGCTACGCAGGGTAACAAAATTAAACTACAATTAAAAAGACAGAATTTTAAAAAAGGTAAAGGATTCCCCTGCTGGCCGTGCCCGACTCTAGAGGCGGTGCTCATTTCTGATTCACAGCCAAAGGAGCCAGCGTTGTCTGAAGATGCTTCTGAGGTCATGTGGTCATGACTATACACCAAGGCACATGGAATGCTGTTACCTTTCCCACCGAAGGTGTTACCTATTTATCTATTTGCATTTTGCATGCTTTCAAACTGCTAGGGTGGCAGGAACTAGGGCGAATAATGAAAGCTCACCCCATTACACGGCGGTGCTTGGGTCCTGAACTGCTGACCTTCCAGTCGAAAGCCCAGCATCTTAACTGCTTGGTCACTGAGCCCCCTTAAAACAGATAGAATACAGGGGACAAAAGCTACTCTTTGCTCAGCTGTGCCCTGCCCACCCTCCCTGCAACTCTTTACTGACTCTGGAGTCCTAGGTGAACTCGACTGTTGTCCTGCAGATG
>JANHZU010006593.1:0-22763 GCA_032468055.1 Acrochordus granulatus | reverse complement strand
TAATAGAGTTTACCCTAGATGTTCAACTTGTCCTTCAGAAATGTTGGACACTTAACTTCCAGATTTCACATAGCAGCCAAGGATTCTGGAAGCTGAAGTTCAATCTATCTGTATGGGACCAGTGGTGAGAGAGTTCTAACAGCAGACACCCCCTTAACAACTGATCATAAGCCAACCTATCTGTACTTGGAACCCTGAAAAAAATGAAGCCAGGGCATATCTACCTTTTGTTCCTCATAAGCAGAAATGCTGCATTTTTCTTTGAGTTCATTTCAACATGTACAAACTCTTTCTGGTGATAGAATTAAAGCAACAAGCAATCCTTCCCTATAGCAGTCTCAATTATGGGTGGCATATACAATTATGGGTGGCATTTCTTCTAAGAGTCCATATGCAAACCAGAATCTAATAATGGTATCTGAGATAACACACACATTACTTGGGGCTTATGACATAAAGGTCCATTTGCTACAGAACTGAAGTACAGAGTAGAACTGTATCTTCTTTCCATCAGTTTCTCAGAAAGTTTGTGTTGGCTTGTCCACTTCTTTCTTTTCTAATCCTAGGCAAAGTTCTGAAGGTTGCCTTTTCAACTCCATTTGAGCTAAATACATTAAATCACCATTTTCTCTCCAAGAAGCTCAAGGAAGTACACATAGTTCTCCCAGCAACCCTATACTGTAAGTGAGGCAAAGAATCAACAAGTAACCCAAGATGAGCCAAGAAGCTTCTAATCAGAGCAAGGTCAAAATGTGCTCTTTAAATGTTGCCAAACATTTGCTGATATAGACCAGGTGAAATGTTGTGCTGCACCAAAGATGAAAATAACCTTCATTGCATAAATCCCTAACACCAAAGCCACCAACAGTTTCACCCAGCTCCATCATTTGTTTTTAAATTGCCACAAGGATGCACAAAGGGATAGACAGAGACAGATAACCTATGTGGTAGTGAAAGTTTAGGAATCCACAGAAAAAGATACAACTCTTAGTCCCCTCTCAATGGGGTCAGTCAAGAGGAAGCCTTGTGGGGCATAGATCTTCTCGTTTTGCTCCTGAATGTACTTGGCAATTTTCTTTAAAACCTGGAATAAAAAGACATATGCTTGTTTCAATTACAGCTATTATAAATTGATGAATGTGTGACTAACAGGGAGACCCATGTTCGAGCCAGTCATTCTCTCTTAGCCCAAATGAACTTCACAGAATTATTATTGTTGCAGGGGTCTTATACTGTGATTAAACATAAACACATACTAATTAAAAATACTAATATTGAACTGAAGACTTTTACTAACCTTAAGATGGTCAATCCACAAGCAAAGGCTACTTTCATTAATAGTTATAGTAATTGGGAATCATTACATTATTTAATACCATTCTCATGGAATTAAAGAGACCAAGGTTTTTCTATCACAGAACATGCCTATGTTTGCATAATCAACTAATCCGTGGTTTAATGAACTGACACAGATGTCTTGGTTTGCACAAGATAGAGGCATCAACTCAATACACTGGTTGTATTCACACATTACACTAAGCCACAAACTGGAGTACACTCCAGGATATTGTACAAATTCAGTCTGATTATAAACTAGCTCAGAACACCTATACCACCCTCAACAACTGTCTACAACCACTAAAAATATTAGTCTCCTACCATCAAGGTCATTTTATGGTAACTTCATAGACACATCCTTGAAGAAAACTACAGTTTTCCTGACAGAAATATGGATGTGACTTGCCAAAGTCTTCTACCATGATATTAGTTTTCCTAGTCTAGCCTACATTCCAGTAGTCTCCCAGGCATGAATATGTTTAGTTTTCAAATGCACAGAATACCTGCAAGCAATTATCATAATTTTCTCTAACTCCTCCCTGCATTGATGGCATTGTGTGTGTACATTTGGGCAAACAGAGTGTCTTCTGATTTCAGCAGCATATAAATCCAATAAATAAATAAGCATATAAAAATATTGAGACAATACTCAAAGCAACTGCTGGAGCAAATGTACCCTTGCTGCCAACCCCAGTGGAAAATCTAAAAGTTTTACACAGGACTGTAGATAATCTGGATCACAACTGACTACCCACAACACATACCATTTAAAATATTTGAAAATGGTTCTATTCATCTATGATCAGCATGAGACAGAAGTGTGGTGTTTGGAAAGTATTTTATTCTAAATTCAGAACAGGCAGATTTTGAAAGCCAACTTGGCTAGATCTAAATGTGTTCAGTGTCCATTCTCAAAAAGAAAGACCACAATGGCTCTCTCAGTAGAGAGACCTCAGAGTTGCCACAGACTGGCATAAAATCCAGATGATATAAAATCAGGAACAGAAACAAAGAGAACAAAGATTCTCCCTGGCAGTGTCAGAGAGCCATGTCATACTGGTTTCTAAGAAAATATGACCTTTTTAAAAATTTCTGAGCATTATCTGGCCAAGAACAAGGCTTTGTAATGCCAGGAAAGTGGTGGATGGAAAAATTCCACTCATTCTTTTAGGAAGGCCACCCTGAAATGTTACCAATGGCATGAAAACCAACTAGCCAGTTGGGGCAATAGGAAAATAGAAGCACTAAGAGGAAACTTATTTTTTGTGGCTGCATTTATGGCAATAATCCCAAATGAAATAGACGGAAGCAGCTGTATGCAGTTTTCAAAGCTTCTCAAAAGGAGCCCATGTTGGATGCAGGTAAGAAATATAAAATAATGCTATTAAAGGGCAAGGAAGAAGCTGAAAACTAAACTTCTGGGGAAAGGTAAGACTTTCCAGAAACTAAGGAAATCCAGGTTCAAGTTCCATCAACTTTGGAATTCATTGGTTAATTTTAGACCAGACTTTTCTCTCCATACTACGAATTTCACAAAAAGCATAAAAGGAAGAGTTTCCCATGTATTCTGTTATTAGTTTTTTTAAAGGAATGCAAGATACACCATTAAGAAATAAAGACAGTGTGAAAAAGGAATTGGAAGAGCCAACTGCCAGTTAGTGCTTTAAAATAGTCTCTCCCCAAGTTTACTGGAGTTCAGCTCTAAATTCTTACCAAAATTTAACCCACTTGAAGGCATCACCAGGCTGAGGAAGAACATTTTGAGAGTCATGAGACCCTCTTTCAGAACATAGGATAGGAACATAAACCGTTAAGAGGGATTTCTTCTTCTGTGGATCTACACAAATTATGATAAGGAAATGGCATATGGAGAATTCTACTCTACTTCCAGGAAATCCAAAGTATTTCCAGGCCTCCACAATATGTTCCACTTGAGATCTCAAATAACAGCTATGGTTTGACCCATGTTTCATAGCATGTAAATGTAGAGCTGAGTTATCTCTTGCTTCTGCTTCCTGTTGGTGGAATATCCTAAATATGTCTATGCTTCTACAGGCATCACTGGGCCAACTTCCACAAAGCAAAGAATAATCAGAAACATATTGAGCCTATCTTTATTTCTTTCTTAGATTTATATCCCATCTTTCATTCAGAAAGGTACAGAGTACTTCCTGTTTTTCCTCACTCCAACTCAGTGAAGTAGGATAGGCTGTGTGTGTATGATTAGTAGTTCAATCACTAGATTAAAGATTGGGTTTATATACAGATAGATTTAGCACATGATTCTGAATTACAATGACCACCAAGAATATGTGGCTTGTAAAAACAGAAAATGTCCCCTGACTCCCAGGGAGGGGGATAGAAGTCATGTAAAGTCTTGTATATGGGAACATGACACAATAACAACATCTATGTCCCTCTGCCCTGAGAACTTAAGGAAATACGGACTGAATATATCCTTCTACTGTATTAACTTTCTTTTGAATAAACCATAACTGGCTGAAAACACTATGTTTTATGACTATAATGATTAGGTTCACACAATATGCTAAGCTTGGATCAAATTAAAAAAATGCTTAGTATAATGTAGAAACCAAATTTCACTTGTGATATCTCCTGCTACCCACTCCTCCAAAACATATTTCCTTTGCCTATCATTTTTATATGTTTGTGTTTTTATTGTCTTTTATAATTTTATTAAGTTTTTATGTTCTTGTGATATAAACTGCCAGAAGTCTTCTTTTTACTGTGATGTAAAAAGTTTCTAGGTTTCTCTCTAAACCTAGAAGGCAAAAACACACATAATTAACATTTCTCCATCTAAAGAGAACGAATCAGACAGAAAGCACCTGTGCTGATCTAGCCTTCCTCTTGATGTGTTAAATTTCTTTATATGCAGACACTTGGATTTATACCAAAGTATTCTGGATTTATACCAAAGGATTCTAGCAGATGGTATAGCTCTGTTGCAAAAGATCCAGGAGAATCAAGCCTAATGCTTAGTGACATTAGGCAAAATACACCCTACAACTACTATCAGAAAGCCAGAATGGAAAATGACATTCTTGAACACAGAATGGAAGCAGACAACCACATCCTGTTTGGGCTCTAATAAATGTGGTTTAATATGCCCCAAAGATGCTTTCCCAATACTTGGTTGGGATTAATGCTGTTGCTTCTGTGGAATTGTTTTCTGTCATCAAACCTCCCATTTGCAAGCATTATGTTTTTTTTCTTTTAAGGAAAGAAAGGAAATCAGCTGACCTTTTCATAATGTGTCTCCATGCACAGGAATATAGTGTAGGCGGTCAAGCAAGCCAAGCAGCCTTCGAGGTAGGACTGGCTCCCAAGTTTCTCTGCTTCTGCATAAAGGTTGTTCAGGGTCCGTACAGTTTCTTCAAATTGCTGCTTGTCAATCTGAACAAATGATCTCATTTAGACACAGACATTCAGGCAGGTATAAAATCTAGTTTCTTGAATAGGAGCAATCTTAAACATATTTAGATGCAAGCTATATGGAAATCAATGGGTCAGATCTCCAGGAATACAGCTTGACTTCTTGGAGGAGTATCAGGAGCCTCATGTGAAGAACTGAGACTGAGGAAACAATTACAAGTTTTAAAACAGTCACAGAAAGAATGCAATTTGCTTCAGAAAAGCATTCCAATATATTTTCTGAAGCTGTTCTTGGCACAACTTAATTCACAAAAGAAAGCAATCAAATGCTATCATGAAAACACTTATGTTTTTCCTTGGTGGAACTGCTGATCAAAAGATAAGGAGAAATCATTATTTGCTTTTGCGTTCAACACTGATACCCACTCAGCATAAGCAGCCAGTAAATTACAGCATTTGAGATCAAAACTCCAAAAGATTCTCAGTAGCAGGAAAAAAAGCTTCACCCATATAGAAAGAACAGTAATTTCAGGACATAACAATGACTCTGTTCTCAAACCATCAAGCATGACACTACCATAACTAGATTTAACAGGCTTCTTTCTCCTTTCTTCATATCTTTTACTTGGAAGCTGAGAGGTGCTTTGAGGCAGAAAGATACTTTCAGGCTACAATCCTAGATGCACTGAATTATTTATCTATTTTATTAGTTTTTTTTTAAAAACCCACCTTTATTACTGATTGGGAAGCTCATTCAATCCAGTAGAGTTTACTTCCTAGCAAATACATAATCTGGTTGTTAAATTCCCAGTTGCCTCCAGACATCACAAGTTTGACCTGTGATTCTTGTAAGGACTCTTACAAGATGAAAATGCTGTCCCCAAACTACAGATATTCAAACTTTGAGGTCCTTTACCAGGGTAGTTAAATGTGGGCTTAGCAGTTCCACATTCACACATGCTACATTTGATTAGGCTTCTTTGTGGCTTTCTGAACAATAACAAACCAACACACATTTGGTTATTATTCAAAGCACTGACTTGAACACAGAAAATGGGAACAGCATGTTTATTCATTTTTATTTGTAAGATTTATAAATTACTTTATTCCAAAGGATTTAGGTAGCTTACAAATTATGTCAAAGTATAATACAAAATAATAATAGTATAAAAACAATGTAATTATAAACAACAAAACTGAATTTCAAAGTTAGGCTAATTTTTGAATTATTACAGAATATTCTACCAAGGATATTTTTGACAATTACAGTTGGAAATAAAACAATTTAATTTTTATTATAGACTGGGCAAATTTTCTTCACATTGCTGCTACTGATGTCTTATTTTGTTTGTAATCTACTACTAGTTTGCATAGATTCAGCAGCACATAAATCCAATCAATCAGATATGTTTGCCAGAATGTTATTTCAACCTGTCTAATCTCTACCTAGGACCAATTGATCTTTTGACAACAGATCTATTCCAATGAATTCTTCAAGATGAGGATAAAAACAAGAATCATTGGAACACAATAGCAGAATAGATCCTGGGGCACACATTTTCCTCTGGTTTCTTGGTATTCCAGAGCTACAAGGGAGGCAGCTGAGATGGCAAGACATCACTAGAAATTCTCCCCTCTTCCATTTTGGAAGTTATCTTTTTCTTTGTTTAAAGGAAAATAACTGCACAAAGCCTTCTGCAATCTTACCTCACCTATTCTAGATGATTCATAAACTCCAGAGTTAATGAACCCAGCTTAGAGCAAACCATTGTTTCTCTATGATCTGCTGCTGAATTCAGCAACACAATCTCAGCAGGCTTCAAAGATACCACACGGGACTTGTTGCCTGCTTCTCCCTCAAAAAGCACCCAGTAGAACTCATTATGAGGTCACACATGTGATGACATCATTACAGGAATTACATGATTTATCAATGACATCATTTATGTTATGACATCATGGCACACATCCTATCATTCGCTTTTCCCAGGACCAGACCTCTCTGCTACATGTAAAAAGCTTTGCTAAAGAGGCTTTCCATATATCAATCTTGTAAGCTCACAGTATAAATTTAGTTGTCTGGTAAAGAAATATTGATTTGCTTCAGGCATAGCTCTATTTTTCTATTAGTAGTTGTTGCATTTCTATCTAGAGCTGAGGAAAAGGACAGATCATCCCCTCCCTTCTTATTCATTTGTATGTTATTTCTTAATACCTGAGTGCCAATTTGGTATTGTAGTTAAGGCATGAAACTAAAAACAGGAGACCATGAGTTCTAGTCCTGCCTTAGGCGTGAAGCCTTCTGGGTGATCTTGGGCCAGTCCTTCCTCTTAGCCATAGGAAGGAGGTAAAAGCAAATCACTTCTGAAATCTTGCCAAAAAAATTACAGGACCTTGTTCAGGCGGTCACTAGGAGCCAAGGTTGACTGGAAGGCATACACACACTCTTAATACCTATGTGTTCCTAGTGTCATAGAAAAATGTGCCCTATACTCAGCATCTGTTTAAAATGAGAAGAGCCTAGTATTTCATAGTCTCCAGCAAGAGTTTCCAAAATTTCTCCTTCTGCAGAAACCTTTCAATGGCGAGCCAATAAATTGCTCAACAGTCCCAGCCTGAAATGCTTTTCTTCATACTAATCATCATCCACGTCATAGGAGAAGACCACAAAGGTTTTCACTTGCCAAAGTCCATTCCCCTGAGTCCACTCCCCCACAAGACTCCGAAGGGACTTTCAAAAGACTATTTTGCTCTTTTTTCCTCCCAATGCTCTTATACCATATATAGTAATGCCCTTCCTATAACCAAATGCTTCAATGCCAAATATTGAAGAGCTGATATGACTTGACCTTGTAGGCTTTTACTCTTTTGATTAGTGGCAGATTCAGACTGAATAATTTAACCCCAAGAGGTGATGCCCAACAGAGAAAACCTGAGAGACAGGAAGCACTGCTATTGTTTGAGTCACCATTTGTAATAAAGGGATTCCATAGACAAATGAAATTCTTGTGTAACTTCTTTAATTGCCTGAGCTCAGCACTCAGCAGGACAAACTTGTTTTGTTCACTTCTAAACAGGAAGTAGCTACCATCAAAGACAGAATTACAGCTCTGAGATTTTATATCCAAAGCTTATTTCTATACTATGATCTTAAATCCAATCAAAGTTACCATCCTAAAGAAATCAAATGTATGAGAAATCAAAGGATTCAATCAATAGCACTGAAATATTTGCCTCTTGAAGAACAAAAATAAAAGAAGATTCTGAAATGCTTCTTAAAATATTTTGGTGGTTTTTAGAATAACATTTTCAAGATCTGTACAGTAATAGGTTTTCAGTTAAAAAACAAAACATTCGGCTCTCATGTGTTGCTTTAGGAGTACATGTCCCATACTCCATTTCTGCTTTGGAAAAGAGCTTTTCCTGCATGTCTGTCACTAGTATTGGCTGCTGAATTCAGTTTAACAGAGTTTACAATCTTGAGCTTTAAATTTAAATTAGAATTAAATTAAAAACAAATACAGAATGAGAAACAGTTAAAGAGAATCGATGCAATATTTAAAATCCAAGAAAAATACAGCTTTGCAGTGAAGTCTGTGTAGGAGGAAAGCCATGTTAGTCTACAGTGGCCCTAAATCAGAAAGTGTGGTAGCAGCTTTTTCAACCAGCAAATTCTATTAAAAAATATAAATCATGAAAGTTAATACCTTTTAATAAATTTGCTAGTCAAAAAAGTTGCTACTAGATTCTTTCCCATTCTATGCAGTGCAGGGCTAACTACAGGAAATGACAATTTCAAATTAAGGAAAAACTTATCCTTTCCAGTTGATTTCATTGCTTTCAAGGAGCAGGAAAATATTTTCACACTGAGTCTTAGTTGTATAGAACAAGTAATAATTATTCTCCTGTTGGCTTTTAATATACATCAGCACAGAAATCACTGCCAACCCTTCTGCTACTCTCTGCTATAACCAGCCCAAGACAACAATTAGCTATCAGGTCAAATTTATCCAGCCTGAGCCATTTTTAGAAGAAAAGCTTGGTATTTTATATTTGGAAGGAGATTCTCACTCTTAATACATTTTCTTCCCCTGATACTGGATTAAACATTTAAGAAGTTCAAAACATAAGAACAAAAATTAGGGAGATGCAAAATTAAATATTTCAGAGAATTTCAGAGGGTTCAGTGCCACTATATACCATACTAATGTTTTAAGAGTAAGTTTTAAAACCATCTACTTCATATCAGGAAATAAAAAACAATAACATACAGTTCATCAGAGTTAGTTTATGTAACTTGGCTCATTTTTGATAGTATTAAAGCAAATACAATATAATGTAATGCTTGAACTGCAGTTCATTGAAGCTCTCGTAGCCTGGTACATAGGGAAAACAGTCTTACATCAGACATAAATGACCTGAGACTTTCCCATCAATGGGCATGCTAAGACAGTTAAGAAATGGAGATCATCATTATTTGTAGGAGCAGAATTTTCCCCTATCATAAAATAGGTTTAAGCAAAATAATGATTTGATTATCATGTGACAAATTCAGTCCCTGAAATCACAGCATAGGCCTCAGCACTGAGGTTTCCATAAAGCTGAGGGGGAGGGATGTTTGTGGATCCATAAAGGATTTTGAGCACCTACTGCAAAGTGGCTGATACAAAATACATGACTGACAGAATGCCATCTATCCCTGCTTCCCTTGATAGTAGAATATTTCCTACTACCAAGTGATTCCTTTGAAAGGAGCCATACTTTCACCCATCATGTCTAAGAAAGCTTACAGTAATTCGTAGAAATAAAGTCAATGCTGGAGGCTACTGTCTTTGCTTCATACCATACTAGCTCCTCATTTTTAATTAAAATACCTAGATAGAGAGAACTAAGCTTCCAGGAAAGGTGGGCAATTTGGCATCCCAAGCACAGTCGTTATATGGACCTAACCAACTTTAGCTTGTGAAATAAATTATAGTTTAAAGTTAGTGATTACTCACCCGATTTTCCAACTCTGGGGGGAATTTGGTCTGGAACTGGCACTTAGTGCCACTGCTGTAGTCCCTTTGGATGAAGACTTTGCTGGCAACAGGCGGCTGCTGTGGCCTCATCTCGCAGTTCAAACTGGCCAGTCTGGATGTGAAATGAGAGATAAACTATCAAACCATGTTCCACTCTATGAGGTCACTCCAGTTTTATATGCATATGCTGAATGCACTGGAACATCTGCCTATCTGATCAGCTCTCTGGTTCTATACAGTGGGCAACTATTATAAACAATAAAGCTATATCTTTGGCATACATACTGAAGGCATTATTCTATCTACTTAAAAAGGATGATTATTTAACATGTATAATAACATCATTCTAGTGGTTATGAGATATATGCACCCATAAAAGTGATCTTCAGCTTCCTTTTTGTACTACAATCCAAATATACTCCAAGATAGCTCTTTGAAACATGAAATAGTACTCAGGATTCAGCTTTCCCTGAAACTCAAGAAGAACCCCACTGTTTGTTTTTTTTAAAAAAGGTCAGTGAAGGGAAACTGAAAAGACTGGAAATGTTTAACCTAGAGAAGACAAGGTTCAGTGAATGATGTAAGAGAACAGCCTCCAAATGCATAAAAAGAAGTTGGGTCTCATTCTCCATTATCTCAGAAGGCACAACATGGACTACTAGTCTTATATTAGAGCAGTAGTTCCCAACATTTTTTGGCCATGCCCCACCTAAACATCTCTAACATATCCCCTTTGACATATAAGCATATAGTTTCAAAAAATATAATACTGAACTTACACATATATGTATATATACAGTACTATGCAAAAATATTAGGCACAATCACAAACGGAGAACTCTCCTCAGCTATTTATTGAAAAAAAATAGACATTTTCAAGGCCTGTACACAAGCCTGAAGAAGAGAAGCCATTTTTTTCAAGGTTATGTAAAAACCTGAAAAAACTCTGATCCTTTTAAGGAAGACCAGAGTGGGCCTCCTTAATAACTTCTTTATTCAAGTAAATATATTACAGTGGAACCTTGGATTGCGAGCACCTCAGTGCATGAGGTTTTCACAAGATGAGCAAAAATTTTTAATAAAATTTATTTTGGTTGACGAGCGGCAACTCACAAGAAGAGCACCATGCGATGAGCTCGTGCGGGAAATCTCACAACAGAGCCGATGGATCTACTCTCTCACTGTATAAACAGCATAAGTGAAAGGTGTTGAAGAGAAAGAACTCAGGAGACTCAGACTCCAGATTCTCCTTCCAGGCAATCACTCTTTGCCCCCTCCCTCTCATCTCCCTCACTCCAGCTGGGACTATTCTCAAAGCACACGCGCACATGCACACGCGCACACAAAAACACACAAACCCTCATCACCCGGCACCATCCAGCCCATCCCCTGCTGTCCATCTCTTCTCCCCTCTCATAGCACAGAGGCAGGTTATGACGAGAAACATTTCCAAACTTCCCAGGAAAGACCCCCAGAAAGACGATGCTGAGGGAAAGGGGAAAGGGCCATTTTGCCTCGAGCAGCAGTAGCATGGATCCTCCCGAGCCAGCAGGGGGTGCCAGACAGCAGCCGACCTAGCAGCAGCTGAGGCCAGAATCTGCCTCGGAGCAGATCCATAAGTGCTGGTTAGTTTGCTCTATTTCTGCTTTATATCTTGTGGTTACTTTTTCAGATGTTAGGGACAATCATTTCTATATCAAATTCTGTTGAAAATTATTTTTTGGTGAATATTTTGGGGGGCGTGTAACGGATCGTCCGACTTTCCATTGTTTCCTATAGGAAACCTCGTTTCAGTTTAAGAGCATTTCGGACTAAGAGCGTTCTCCCGGAACGGATCAGTCTCGCAAGCTGAGGTTCCACTGCACTTACTTCCCTGAGCCCACCCAGTCTTTGTGAAGCAGGGAAAGCCAGGCCTCCTTTGAAAAAACTGCTGACAGAAGCAGCAAGCATGTTCCCCAAAATCCCAAATACCTTGTCTGTTTTGAATCTGATGATTGCTGGTCTCATGTTTGTTTGTTTGTTAATCCTGGAAGTTTTATTTGTAGTCTCAGAGAATCATGCTGTTCTGTAAAGCATCTCTGATGGAGTCTCTGGCACAAAACCTCATGAAATCTATAACCATTCTGGAGTATGGTAAGTGATATTTAGCAGCAGAGGTGCCTGCAAGAGGATTGACAAAAAAAATAAGGCCATGAATATGACTGAAGTTCCTCCCCTTTTTAAATGGATCACATGTAAAAAGAGACCGGAGTCTGATTGCATGTCTGTGGCAGCTATGTTGACCATTTGGTCATCCCCCACACAGACAATCCTATCATTCAATGTGTATTTGGCACAATATATGATTTTTATTAAAAAAAAAAATCAAGATAATTCCTTCAAGAGCTTTTATGATACTTCAGTCAAAAAAATCCAACCAGCCTTAAAAACTTGTAATAAAATAATAGGTAAATAATGTGTTGGTTTGGTTATTATTTCTTCATTAGACAAATTGATAACAGCTCATACTCAGTGACTCCATCTTTGACTGATGGTTCTCACCTTAGAGAAATTTTCTGTTTGTCTTTGTGTCAGACAGGGAAAGCATATACAGAAATAAAGATTTCTATTCTAGAAATAGAATAAAAAATGCATACACACATACATACATAAATATAAAAACATAATATAAAAACAACCAATAATTCTCTCACAAATTACTTATTGTATAGATGTAACTGTAGTATTAGATATTTTAGTAAAGTTAATGCATTTGATAGTCAAGTTATATAAGGTGTATTAGAAAGGTAGCCTGGTGTGTTAATAAAGTCAAGGCTTTATTTAATCAGGTCAAATTCTGTTCTTCATAGAAATTACTTTCACCCTGTTTTTATCTTTTGCTGCCAGCCTAATTTATTTCAAAGGATTTGTTCTGTTTGTTTTGTAACAACCTGGAGGTCTGGGGGAATTGGATGTAAATCTAATGATAAAGGAAAAGGAAAATTTTCATACCTTTTCAAAGGTAATATTAACATGGTTGTAAGATTTGAGATTAAATGGAACAGCCCATTTAGACAAAGAACACAGATCAGAATTTCTGTAACTTGGACATTTTAATGATCCATGAATCCTCTTCATTTAATATATATTTGTGAATTTAGTCATCTCAATTTTTGTGGAAATATACAAGAAACTTCTTTTATTATATATTATATATATGCCATATATCCTAGAACTGTCCACCAGTTTATTAACCGATATGAACATGAATTGAAAAATGTGAAAAAATCATGAATGACTGAAATATATGAAAAATATAGGAAAAATTGAAGTTATTCCTAATTAGGAAAAAAAGGACAACAAGTGAAGTGTGAACAAAAATTAAGAGAGATACTTGAATGTAATTTTTCATTTACAGTATCTACTTTTACAAGAAGTAATCTTATGCAGTAGACCAGTGTTTCTTAAATATTTTGCTCTCAGGACATCTTCCTACTTTTAAGAATTATGAATTATCCCAAAACGTTTATTTTATTTGGTAATATCATATTCAAAATTAACACTGACACATTATTAGAATATTTATTGATTGAGTCCAATAAAAACACCAATATTCAACCCTTTACTTATTAACATACATATTTTTCATGAAAAAATCCTATTGTTTTACACATAAAAAGAAATAATAATGAGAAAGGTGACATTGTTTTAAATGTTTGCAAATATTATAGCCTCCTTTTTATGCTTTGTTTTAGGGTTATGTCACCTTTGTTGGGTCAATCCAATGAGCTATTTTAATTCACACGGACACACAAACAGTTGAATGGGCTATTTTAATACACACACCCACACAAACAATTGAATTAATATTTTTAAATACAGTTCTGTTTTAAGGTCTGAAAAATATAAGGTATGCATAAAAATGGTGTTGAACTCTGAGTGACCATCCCATGAATGAAAGAGTTGCCAGCTAGGCAAACCCAGCATGCATCATTAAAACTCTCAGTTTAATTTTTAGATATCTGGCTGGAGGTTAGGGATAGGAAGGGAGAGATGTTGATGATATAAAAGGTTTTGAATGTCAACCTTGCCAAAAATATTATACAGATTTTATTTATTCCTTTATTTGTCAAATTTAGATACTGCCCATCCTGCTCATAGATTTATTAATTTTATGAGGCCTAATCACCTTTAATTTTAGAAACCTAAAATTAGCAGCATTGTCAAAGAGCCAAATAAAGTCCCATTTGTGACAGGAGCTGTTAAAAACCTATTTGGATCCTAATTTAATTGCTTGGTCTTTTAATTTCAGAACCTGATGATACTTGGGAGCTGTAGACTTTGTTTCAGAAGCCCATTAGATACCGTTATGAATTCTTATTTTTGAGGTTTTAAAAATCTAATTGTCAGTCAATGTGTTATAGCCCAGCTTTGGTTTGACTCTCTTGGCAATACTCTGTGGGGGAAAAACAAAGAAATATGCTTCATCATCCTGTCAAGAAGGTTTCTTAACAAATTACCTTTACCCTCAAAAGAAAACACAGAGAGACTTTTCTGGATCTTTAACAATACCACTAGTTCATATCTTCATTTGCACACTATTCAAGACAACAAAACCACAATCCCAGAACACTCAGAAAGACTGAAAACGAGACCTTTAACAATTTATGAAGAAATCTAGATGTTTAATAACAATAAGTCACACTTCTTAATAAAGCTGTAGTTAACCTCTGTATCATTTTTTTAAATAACATTTCTCATTCCACATAGATTGCTTCTTTGAGAGAAGATCACTTTTTAATTTGGATTTGTTCACAAAAGTTTATGTGAAACACATTTGAGAGTTTATGTTATTAGCAGTAAGGCACAATGAAACAAAGTGGTGCCAAGTAAAAAGGAGAGGAATACTGATAAAATTCAAGATATACCCACTTAGGTCTTTATGAGCTTCTTTTTTATAATTATTGATTCCTTCTAAAACATGCCTTAGTTCATCTTTGTGCATACATTTCAGCAAAATTTGATTCTCTTACATGAAGAAAGTATCTGAACTGGCAACAACATCTTGTTTCAATTGTTGCACTCAAATAACACAGTTAAGAAGAACTATGGCAAATCATTAGGTCAGAGAACAGCATTTTCTTTCCCTGCCTTCTTCACTGTTAGGAAAGAGTTAAATTTTGACTGAGCCACTGGAACAGACATAAAATGAAGTGCAGGATTACTGGGCAGAACCTTTCAACATATTAAGGGCCAAATCTGTTTAGGAAAAGTAGAAATTATGCATGTACAAATTAAAAAAAAAATCAGTTGCCAGTGGAGTTCTGCGAATGCAAAAAGTGTTTAAGGGATGCTGCCTATACAGTAGGCTTGATACAATTGTAGGAAGCTCTACGCACAATGCATTTGAAGTAAATGTTAAGCTTGTCTTTCAAACTCTAGAGCACCATATGCTTCCAAAGGCTTTGAAGGTTTTGATACATTGTGTGTATGTGGGTATACATGTGCAGGAAAAAAAACTTACACTGGGACAACTGGAAAAACAGATGTGCATACCAAAGCTGCATCAGCTGGAGAGCTTGATGAATCAATCCACTTGGAAGATTTTCCTAGAATGGGTTCACAAGCAGTCGTGCGTGTACATGTGATAACCAGGGGAAGACTTTTAAAGCATTTTCAGCCTCGTGGAGGATCAGTTACCTTAGGATTTAACAGGGCACTTCATTCACCCTAACATGTTTTGCCAAGCACTCCTCTGTTTGCTTTGCATGTCCCTCATGTTTGGTACAGACACCTCTGATCGTTATGGCCATTTCATATTATCTGTGGTTCAGTGTGTTCTTCCTGAATGTTCTTTCACAACGATTAGCAGTATGGTGACAGATTGTGCTTGGAACCATTAAAATCACACACAGAAAGAAGTCAGGTTGCAAGTATTCTAATAGTCCTGAATTTGAGCTATTGGCTTTACATCTTGAAGAAGTGGCAGCCTATTAGCTTGCTGTTCTTTATTAGCAGCAGGTTCATATTGGTAGGGTATTTAAAATAACAATCCTTATCTTTCCTTCTTCCTTTTCTATAGTTACACAATTTAAACTTTTTTGTTTGATGTTTGCATATGTATTTAAGTTTGTTCACCTTATTTTTCCTCTTTTTCCAAATGCACAGGCCAAAATCGCTTTTATAAATTGAAGGCGCTATATTTTGACTTTGCTAAAATCTGTTGTTTGGAACAAATGTTCTGCTTTCAATCATTTGTAAGCCATCAGAGACTTTTGCTGGCTAGGATCATCTTCTAGAAATAAGTTGCCCTATCCAGTTCATGAAATATAATTTTGGGGTGCAAGGAGTAGTGAAAGAAGTGTTTATTCACTTGCTTCTTAAGCAGAAAACCTGGATTTTTAGTTGTTTCACAGTAAGGCCATCCCTCTTTAGTAAATGCAATGCATTGATCTAGTGAGAGGGATGCAAGCCTTGTTTTTAGCTGCACAAGAAGATCAGATGATCTTGTTGATGAAGTCCTTAGGTCAGTAGAAAATATATTCCTGCGGCAAATACACCTTTCATTTCCCTCCAGAAGACTGAATTTCCCTGACTCAGTGACATGCACTAAGAGGATAAACTCACATCATCATCCATGTATGGGGAATGCTATCTTAAAACTGCCTTGTAATGCAGATGGACAAAGTACTTTACAGCAGTTTGCCATTCATCCTGAAACAAAATAACACAAAGAGTTCAAGTGTGCAGATGGAATTGGAAGCTATAGGGAGGAAGATCTAATAATGTAGGAAACAATTCTTATGGCAGTCATATTTGTGTGTGTTTCAGAATTTAATATGAGCTATTTCCATTATTCACATTTTCTTTCAATAATGGGTGAAAAAGAAAAAGGTTGGATTTATAGATTACAATGGAAAGCCATTGTTTAAATCTCTTACATGGATCTGAATACTAAGTACTGAGTACTGCTGAATGCTGTTTCAGTGAGTATTGTTGACAGGATTATGGGAAACCTCAAAATACACGAATACATGAATTTAGACAAGCATATGTGGCTAACGAAGAATACAATTTTGGGGAATGACTGTGTGCAATGGCACACCTAAGAAGAAATAAAGCTATCAACTTAAATTATCTCACTTTGTTATTCTAAGCTCAAATTTAGTTCAACCCAATTCTTAGTCCTTTTCCCCCACATTTTTTAAAATGCCTTTAACAATAGATGGATAATGGCCTTTTTCCTTAAAGAAACATTTGTGGAGAGCAATTTCCATAAATGGAATTTTGAATTATTTTTTTGAATATGTGAATTTTGCTTTGTTAAAAATAATGAAATTAGATGATTGTAAGAGAATATATATTAAATAACATATTATTGGCATGCAAAAGCCAAAGTCCATTATTTTTTGGCTGGAAAAATATCATATCTGAAATTCTGGACTATCACTGCTTCTCTAGGTAGATTTTACCAGTGGTCTTGTTCAGCGCAAGTATCAGGGTTTTGTCAGCTGCTTAAAAGTGAAAACATTATTTTCCAAGCATAATCATTAGATTTCTTTCAACAAGCTTTACTGACATGAAAGGGTGGAGTTACAGCAATTTCAGCAACCAAATCATCTTCCGTCTATAGTCAATGTAACATAATTACATTGACCTAAGGGCAGAATTTTTTTTCTTTTTTAATTTTCATTCTAACAGCCTTCCTATGATCAAGTGACAAGGCAGATTTCTTCACTAAGAATGGAAAAGCCCACAACTATCTGTTTATACAATGTTCTCCTGAGTCTTTATCTTTTCTGGAACTGTTACGTTATGGTGGCTGTTCGTGTTGCTATTGTAGAAATGGTAGAGGAAAACTAATGCCAGGGGATGGAGTGGGTTCAACATATGTTTAATATTTTAAATGTTATGTGAGTTGATCATTTAAAATATTTCAAACATAATTGAAGTCATCTGTGCTTCTCCACATGTTTTTCCACATTTGCTTGGCTGTTTAGGTCAGTAGAGAAAAAACATGATGCAGTGCATGTTGTGAGAAGTGGAAAATATTCTGTTCTCTCCAGCCTTAAAAGTGCTGAATACAACTGCATCTTTTAGTGGTATAGTCATGAACATTTATTTATCACAGAGACATTATAAAGGAGATTCAAACTATAAGGTGGCACTTCTTTGTTGCATACTGTGCTATATATGCATATACTTATGTCCCAAAGGGTCCTTCTTTGCTTCTCTATAATATATAAATCATTTTATTTGTATAAATCATTCCCTGTTTCCACTGTTATCTGAGGAAGCTATTTCTCAAATTGGTCCTTCTATGTATTATATGATAAAAGGTAGATAAGCCACGCACACACACACAGATTGTTAGATAGTCAGTGTGATGGGTGTGGGCTTGGACAGACTCCAGGAGGCAGTGCAGGACAAGGAGGCCTGGTGTGATGCAGTCCATGGAGTTGTGAAGAGTCGGACAAGACTGAATGATTGAACAAACAAACAAAAATGATAAGCCAACACTAGCTTTCCATGGGTCTTAAAATGTTTGTAGATTGTAGTTTTAACATGAGGCCTGTTGCTTTGTTGATAGGAGTTGAAGATTAATGCTTTTTTTCCCTTTCAAATAATTTTATTAAGAATTATAAAGGATAACATCTATAAAGCCAAAAATTAAAAAAAATAGAAACAAAGAAATAAAAAGGGGGTATGAAAAAGGAAGAGAAAAGTGAAAGAGAAAAAAAAGGAAGTAACTTCCCTCTTCCTTCCAGAAGGTAAAAGCAATTTTAATAGCTTTTCACCATTTCTAAATAAAACATAATTGAAGCCTAATTCTTTTAAAAGATACTATGAGCTTACACTGGATGTAATTGCTTTATTACCATACATTTAAGTATGTATGGACTCAAATTTCAACAATGTCTCAAAGAGGAGAATAATAAATTTAAACTGTTTTTGCTTAAAAGATGCTATGAAATATCTGAGAAATAGTTTATGTTTAGAAGTACTGGATGACATTATTTTTCAAAAATAATACTAATACAGTGGAATCTTGGATTGTGAGCATAATTTGTTTCAGAAGAATGCTCTTAATCCAAAATTCTCTTAAACCAAAGCAAAGTTTCCCATAGGAAACAATGTAATGAACAGATTATTTGGATGATCTGTTCCAAGCTCCCAAAAATATTCATGACAAATAATTTTCAATGGAATTTTATGTAGAAATTATTGTCCCTAATATCTGAAACAATTAACAATGATTAATACACAATATAAAGTAGAAATAGAACAAATTAGCCAACACTTTAACTTTTGCTAGAAGATTTTGAGGCAGGGGTCCCCAAGGGCCCAATCCAAGCTGGGCAGAGAATAACAACTGTGGTTCAATTTGGGTTCTTGATGGTCCCTCAGTTTATGAAAGAGGATTTCCATCTAACCTTGTTTTCTGTCCTCCCTTGTTTCTGTACAGTTCTTCAGAAGTTAATCAGGCCTTTCCCAGGAGGAGTGGCTGCTTTGAGTGCTAATCCTGTCGCTATGGATCTGCTCTGAGGCAGATTCTGGCCATCAGCTGCTGCTCAGCCACTGCTGTCTGGGCAGGCCCCATTGGATCAGGAGGATCTGCTGCTGCCACCACTTGAGGGCAAAATGGCCTCTTCCTTTTTCCTTGAGTAATGGGGGTCTTTCTTTCTGGGGGTATTTCCTGGAAGGTTTGGAAATGTTTCTTATCATAACCTGCCTCTGTGCTATGAGAGGAGAGAAGAGATGGGCAGGAAGGGACGGGCTAGATGGTGCCATGCGAGGAGGTCTGTGTGCATGACAGGGCAGGCGGAGGGTCAACCTTTCTACTCTTTGAGAAGAGTCCTGGCTGATGTGAGGGAGACGAGAGGGAAGATAGGAGGGGAGGGTTATTGCTTGGAAGGAGAATCTGGAATCTGAATCTTGGGAGTACTTTCTCTTGAATGACTTTCACTTAATTTACACTTTTTATGGAGTGAGAGAGAAGAACCATCGGCTCTGTTGTGAGCTCATGCAGCTTTCTCATGTTTACTGCATGAGCTCATTGCGCAGTGTTTGTCTTGCAAGTTGTCACTCATTAACCGAATCAAATTTTATTAAAAATTTTTACTTGTCTTGTGGAACACTCATAAACCAAGGTACTCACAATCTGAGGTTCCACTATGTTAACACTAATTCAAAAAAAAACTTATCAGAAAAGTAAATACTATGAGCACAAATCTCACACCAAATTGGATAAAGTGGATGTACCTTCAAAATCTTCAACAACCTGTCCTAATGATCCTAGTAATTTACACAAGAGGACCCTAAATGTAAATCACCTGGGTAATTCCATTAAATTTGAGAATAAATGATTTTACAACAAGAACTTGCAAATAGCCTTTGAAGAAGGTGTTAAGAGTCATGAGTCAATTATGTTTAAAAGAGCATTGATATTAATGAAATTGGTTTAAAGTTGCTTTGGATTAAGTAGTACATAGATTACAGCCCTGAACATAGTGATTTTTCTGTTTTGCTTTCATATTTCTCTCTCCTTCAACTCCAAATTTCTATGGTTTGTGCATGATTATTGATAAAAATGGGGCTCAAGTTTGTATTCCTGAAGCATAGTTAAAGGAAAAAAAACCTCTTTAGGTGCTGGAAAGACTTACAAAGAATGTGAAACTGCAAGTAATCGGCAAATTTTATGAGAGGCTTTCAGATGAATTTATCAGCAATGAAAAACATTTGATCAGCTTCGCTGTCATCAGCAGATGTCACTGCAGATATTAGGAACTAATGAATTGCTCAAGAGGACATAATGGCTAATTTGTCTGGTCAAAAAGGCAGAGATGCAACCTTTGAAAACTGTGTTCTTTTTTAAGTTGTGAGAAAAAGAACTCTCTTATCATTTAATTTTAAATATAGGCTCACTTCCAAATCAATTAAAGACCCTTGACAAATTTCCCTATGAATTTTGTAGCAACTAAAAGTTCTTCTGAGTTGCTAATGGAGGAAGATAGGCACAACAAAAGAGCCGGTGGGCCAATGAATCAAATAAAGGAACCAGAAAAGAGATTTATATCCTCTTTATTATGAATATGTTGCTCCCAAAAGGCCATTAAATAAGATGTGTTTGTCTTCTTCCAAAAGCTCCCAATGGCTTTTAATAATGAACACTTATATTTAAAGGCCCATCTTTTCAATACTTTTCTGAGTGGCTAGAATGTATTCATCTGCTGTGTTGTTAGTTTGGATTTCTATTTTGTTTTGTTTTAAATTAAGTCTAAAATGGTGTTCTTAAAAAGAAACATGGCTAGTTGGTAGGGATTTCATGATTCACATTTTGGTTTCCTTCCATTAATAGAATCATATAAAAGCAAATTTATAATAAACTATCAAATCCAATTAATTGAGAACATGATTTTACTGTATCTGAAGTTGTATACCCCAAGTTACTAGTTTCATTTATCATATTGCTAAAATTCCTGGACAGTCTATCATGTGCTAAGGATTAAGTATCAAAAAAAGAAACAGGAAATAAAAGATACATAAATATATGTGACCTCACATGCCTTTAATTAGTTAGGTCCCAGGGAATCATGATTTGTATTTAGAGGGCTATGCGGGCATATACTCATCTTCCTGACTGGTTTTAGTAAAAATTCTTAGTGTTCAAGGACATTACAAAATTTTTCAATCTACTTTATCCATTATTTTTCTATACTACCTCCTTCAAGTAGAGTGCCAAGTATAATATTTCTTCCAGGCCATCATGCACTCACATAACATGTCTCAAATATGTGAGTTTTTGCATGTTGATTATTGTTTAGTGAATCTTCTTTTGGTCCAGACTTGATTGATTCTTGCAATTTGTGGGACTCTCAGTGGCTGTTTTTAAATCCATTCTTCAAAGAAATCTATCTTCTTTCTATTTTTTAATTTGCCAGCTTTTATATCTGTATAATACCATTTAAAATACCATTGTCTTAACTATTATGATAATATGATCGTGGGAAAGGAGAAATAGCTATAATTGCATAGTTGTATTGTGAAATATTAAACTGAATATTCCTCTTAAAATATTTCATTAGAATATTAAAGAATACATGTTCTGAAAAGAAGCAATCTTCATGTCTGGGTGTGAAATACATGGTTTATTTACAAGCAAACAAGCTGGGCATAACATCACATCAGATCCTGAGAATGAGACACTTCTAAAAGGGCTGTACAGCGCTTTGTGTCCGAGGCCCCAGTGGTGTTTCATGACGCGTGATGGCACCCATATAGCACTTTCCAGAATCTCTGGAAAGGAATTACTGCCATGTAATTCTCCTACATAAAAGGTGTGTGTATGTGTGTATTTGAATGGCATTATCTTTCCCTTTTTTCTTGGAAGCTCCATATTTTAGCTGCCATCCTGCTGCTCTTGAATTTGTCAACTTAAGAGTGTTGCCATCAAGGGACAACTCTGATGATGTAAGTAGTTTTGCTTGTGATAAGGCCCTCTAGCATGGTCCAAACCTGTCAATCATTGGCAACCAGGAATCCTAGTGCTTACATTACCATCAAATTTCTCATCACAAATTTGACTCAGTCATTAAATCTGATTGATCTCATTAATCCGAGACCAGTTTAAAGTGGACCATGGCTGATTTGCACTGACTTAAAAGTATTAAATACGCTTATTTCTTTCTGAACTCTGATGTTTTGTTCCCAACATTCTAGAAATAACTTTTAATTTACTTTTCTTGTTTTTAAAATAATAACCAAAAAAGAGCAGATCACAGAGATTAACATAACAGAACTACATACATTGTCAAAGAAAAGAAAAGAAAAAAGTCCTTTTAAAAAAAGGAAAAATACAACAAAGGAAAAGAGAGAGAAGAAATAGTATCTCTTTTTAACAGAAAATACAGTGGTGCCTCACAAGATGAGTAACTCTCAGGGCGAGAAACTTGCAGGACGAGCAAAAAATTTAATCAAAAAATATTCCGCTAGACGAGCCGCGACTCACGAGATGAGGAAACTTCGTGC
>JANHZU010006590.1:278821-305387 GCA_032468055.1 Acrochordus granulatus | reverse complement strand
TTCTGATTAAATTTTTTGCTCGTCCTGCGGGTTTCTCGCCTTGTGAGTTACTCATCTTGTAAGGCACCACTGTATTTCTGAAATAATAAGGAAAAATATCCTCTTTATTTGATTCAGGGGAACTCTGATACAAATAGGAAAAAAACAGTTCAGTCTCTTTGAGGAAGTTGCTGTGCTTTAAAGATAAAATGCAAGGTGGAAACAGATTTACTTAAACTGTATTTCTTAACTAGAATAGAAGGTGTGTGAGATGGGAAAAAACAATAGAAATGCCTCTCTAGCAGGGATATCTTTTCAGGATTTAATTTCATTCCTAAATTTAGCAAAAGCAAATATTAGAGCTAGCATTTAACAATGACAAATGTAGTTTTAGTAATTTCTACTTCTGTATAATATTATACTGCAGCATTTTACATTAGCTCTATCCAAGATGTATAAAATGAATATTCCTAAAATTATTGAACAAAAAGGTTAGAGATTACTAATAAGGTTATTGAGATCAGTTTTTGAAGATGCAGCCAGTTTGAATGTAAAAGCTATCTGTGACGGAAACGCCAAAAGATAGAGTTTAAAAATTTGAAATGTATTGATTTCAGTTTCTTTTCTTTTAAAAGAGCCAAAATGGCTGAAGTCATACATCTCTGTAATGTTAAAATGGTCAGCTGAATGTAAGGTAAAGCCCTAGTAGTATCTCGAGGGCTATATCTGTTTTTGCATGCAAAACTACTCAAAAGGCTTTAATTATTTGAAGCATCTTGCTGTCATGCTAGTACTGTTGCTTCTTATGCCCTTCTACTAATTACTTCATCTGTAAATATGTTCTTTTTTAAAACAGTTACATCAGTGATACACACTGATATGGGATAAATGGAATAACTGCACCATTTGTAATCCTATGCTTATATTTAGTCTGGAATTAGAACTTCCATTGTTCATTGAACTTTTATATACTCATTTAAAAAGCTAGCAAAAAGCTATAATTGTGGAATAATTTTTTTTTCAAAATGAACTTATGGTATATAATCCATTCTTTGCTAAAAAGGATAAAAATGTTTATCATTTATCATAAATCAAATATTTATGCTTATAGTATGTATTTGTATTTAAAGATATTGAGCGAGCAGTTTTAAAAAGTGAAGAGGTGATTTTCTAAAGTTTTCTTTCTCAGTCTGTTTTTATGTCCTAGAAGTTTGGTGGTAGTGAAATATATGGGGAATTAAAAAAAATAGCTTCAATTCTTCAGACGTTAACAGAGGAATTAAAAGCTATTCTGTGCAAAGAATGAAGCACCAGACTCTAACTTATACATTTGTCTATATTCAAACATTTACTTAATTAAACTACTACAGACACCCCCCCACAGCACTCAGCCTTTTTCCTCAAAAAATTCTGCTGATCAACAGTTTGAAATTTTCCATCTGTTTCCTGTTAAGAAAGCTATTATTTAAAGCGTTTTACACTGACAATTTCCTCTTTCGTGAATTGCTCAAATCAGCTAATTCAGTGAATTATAACTCTGATCTATGAACCACAAATTGTCTGTGGGACCATAGCAAAAGCAATAAAAGAAAATATTCAAGTTATTTGCTTGAATAGGCAGTGACTATTGTTGTGCTCTAGCCTTTTCATTAAACATGAAAGAAACTTTGTTCAATTAATCTATCATTGTCAATTTAAGGATTTTAATCTGTGATTGTATATTTTAATGGATGAGTTTAGGGCTTAGACAAATGTTTTATTTCTTGAGAACAGTTCTAGTATCTATAGTTCATTCCAATGACTAGTTATTTAAATGAGTAAAGAGTCTTCCCTAAGTGTGTGCTATAACTTATTTTAAATCAATGAAACATTCTTATACTTAAATATATCTCAAGCAGGTATGTCAGATGTTGCTGATTCATATCCTTTGAATAATCAGCTAGTTCAACAAGGGGCTTTGTTTTTCATCTCAAGAAGTATAAAAGTGAAAAAGCAATATTTGAGAAGATGGATTTGGTAGTATAACTAATATTAGTATAACTAATATATGTGTAAACAAGTTGCATCCAGGCATGTTTTTTCAATAAGTGATCTGTTTCTCTGTTGACACTGGAAGTCAGATTACTGTGACTGTAGTATCTAAAACCTCTGCCTGTTCTATTTAATTTATTAACTCACTCTATTCTAGGATGACCTGTCTTGGACTGCAAAAATCCATGCAACAATTAGATGGCATTAGGTACAGAAAATTCTTAAGTGGAATGGTCCAGATGTTTGAAGGCCAAATTTGATACTGTCCTCCTGTTTTATAATCTGCTTTTCAGCCAAGATTGGGTTATAGTTAAATACATTTGTACCTATTTGAAGGAGATCCTGGGTCTGGATTTGTGAAAGTTCTTGGGAAAGCTTTTCTTTTGTTCAAGAAAACTGCCCACAGAATTGGCTATTACTCAAATAAGCTCACAGGAACCTGAAATATAATTTCAACCATTATATGAATAGACTTACAGGAAACTTTATTTCTTTTGGATCCATTTCAATAGATTTTCGGGGAGAAAGGGCTACAGATTTTTGTAAGTGGAGTGGCATTTTTGTTAGAAATGGATTTTTATCAGTGGAAGTAGAGATACACATCTTGAAATCCTACCATTTTATCTCTCTTTCCTTGCTCCCCTTGGAAGAACCTTCTTCAGTAAGATGAGCTCCAAAAAAATTATGGATTTTATGAAAAATGACTGAAGTAGTTCATGTGTTTAACTGATCTTAAAGAATTGTGGAACAATTGGCTTGAAAGGAAGTAATGCACCTTGTTAAAATTGTTTTGCTTTCCCTTTAATAAATGACAGCAAAAACAAACAGGTTATACTTAGAGACTTGCATTGTGTGCTTTTGAAAAAAGGTAGTATCTAAATGAAGACTCAAAAGATGCCTTAGCAAAATGCATTTTTGAGGTCAAGAAATCATGTGTTTGCCAGCATTAAAGAATTAATGCATCTATAATTAGTGATATTACAAAAATTAGAGTCTGAGTAGACTTGTTTCATGTAATTTAGTTCAGGCATAGGGAATTCAGTATTGCTGCCTTTCTCTGTTCCTGACAAATACTTAATGGAGGATATTACTTTAAATTTCAGTAAGGAAGGAAGTTGTAAACAAATGTTTGTGGCAAGGAGAAAGCTTTAGGGCAAAATTTAAAAACCTGCTCTTGGGAATTTTGAATATATTGGAAAATCAAGGATTATCTCAGACCTTTTATTAGGAAGGCTAATAGATGAGGAATATATGATTTTAAGCTTGCCAAAGGGTACTGTACGGCTTAAAGTGGCTATATATTGGAAGATTAAAAATGCTTTAGTGCATATTTTTACACATATTAAGGGCATCATCTTTTGAAGTGAATACTTTTTGCTTACAATACAGTGCTTGGGCATAATTATCTGGGGTATCATTTCTTTTTCCAAGAGTAACCCTGTCATCTCCCAAGTATACTGTCTAGAAAAAGCCACAATGATATCAAATGGTGTTGTATATATCACTGCATCATTATGTACATGACCACATTTTTGCAATGTGATATACCAAGCATGGTATCCCTCTACCCTACCCCCATGCCCTGGGACACTTTTGTTCCCAAATCACTTTGAGTGTTGAGATTCTGAAACCCAAAATAGCTAGAAGTAGGAGGTTAACTAGTAGATACCAGATAGAGTTTCAAAAATTCTTACCAGATAAACAATATGATAACAACAATGCTCATATACAAAGATGGAGGATTAACCTTTTTACAGTAAAAACCTTTACCTAGCAATTAGACAAATTGTAGATCATCTCCTTTTCATTCATTTAGCGTAGATCACCTGACTTCCGTGAGTTCAAATGTTTTTTTTCAACCCAGGGATACAACTTCTCCAAGGGTTTGCTATCATGCAACAATATTTCTTCCTTTTCCTTTCCTGTTCAGGATCAATACACAGGGTAACAATTTAAAAAATCTTGCCAAAGTGGTTGATCTCTAGAATAATGTCTTAGGCTATAATTGCCCACAGATCCATTGGATAGATGGATAGATCCACAGATCTCTATCCATTAGAGAGGACTGAAGTAAGCCTTTTTATCTTTTTCTGAGCTCCAGTTGACTGTTTATTTAATCTTTTTTTATACTGAGCCTGTTCCTTGGGCTTTATAATGACAATTCTAAAAAAACCCCACATTACAGAGGAAACATGTACATTTCATGCCTTTCGTGTTTTACCCTGCTATCAAAACACAGTCCAACAACAACAAAATGTTTCTGTTCTTTCTTACATCTAGTGAAAGTAATCTTTTCCCTAGTATTACAACAGGCAGATTATGAAAGTGTATCAACATTTTCACAAGTTGCAGTGCTAGGCTTGGGCAATTTAAGCTCATACCATAAACCAGTTGCACTGCATTTCTTTAGGTACAATTTGTGTTGTTCCTGTTGTGTCAGCTTTTGAAGTAACCAAACCAGGAAACCAACTCTACAAGTTTGACTGGAACTATGTTTTACTTATATAGGCTGCAGCAACATAATCTTGAAAACCTGATCATGTCTTCCCTTTTCTCCCTCTTATATTCCAGAGAGTTAATGTAGAGCCAGTCTGAATTTCTAATATTTTCCTTGTTTCCTGGATTTAAAGCATGTTTTTGGACTCTTTTTTTTTGCATACTTTCTCTAAAATAATTTCTGTGGCTCTCCATATTGGTTGCAGTGGTGTCAGATTAAGTTTAAAAATTCCTCATCTCATTATAAGACTGCTGAACTGATCATTAAGGAGAGGAAGATCCTATATTTTGCCTTTTTCCAGTAAAATCCTAAAAAATAAGTCATTGATATGATTATTTGAAATTGTTTATTCTTTCTTTCCAGAAAGTTTATGCCAGAAGCACTGTTAGCCTTCGTATTATGTAAAAATAGGTTTTATCATGAGTGTTCCCTAAATGTGTTATACATCCAAAATATTTTAACCTGTCTTGTCTCCTGAAAATCTTTCAGTGTGGCTTACAAAATGCAGCAGTCATTAAAAAAAATCCATTTAAAATGCCAGTCCAAAATGTATATTGGTCCATGCCAGACCTGGGCAGTTTATGGTCCATAGGCCGCATCCAGACCTTTGGCTCTTCCTAACTGGCCTGTGGGTGGCAGGGTCAGTGAGGCATGGGGGCAGAGTGGTGGCAGTGAGATAGTACGGGTGGCAGGGGAGACGTAGGCAGTGATGGGGTATGGCAGGGAGGTGTGAGGTGGTGGCAGTGGGAAGTGCAGGTGGGGGTAATTGTGGGAAGGTAGAGGTAGTAGTGGGGAAATGTGGGTGGTGGCAGCTGATGGTAAGTGTTTGCTTCAGCATCTCCGGCTGGGTCTTGGCCCTGCCCAGCTGCTCCTAAAGGTACCAATAGAATCTGCTGTGGTTGGTGGGAGGGGCTCCCATTTGGTGGGCTCACTGCAGTCTCGCCTTGCCATAAAATCAGCTTCTTGGTTTGGCCCTCCACCCATGCCCTAGTTTTTCATTTGGCCCCTTGGGAAAATTACCCATCTCTGGTCCATGCACTTGGTGCTTCATTTGTAGTTTTGATTACTATTTCTTCTGCTTTTTGCCCTAAAAAAAAGAGAGGATGGGGAAGGAAGTTGCTTTAGGTATTTCCTATAGTGATGACTTAATGTAATTCCTTTATTTCATTCTTCAGTTTAGAAAAACAAAAAGAATAAGCTTAGGCAATTTTGTCTATGTATTTTCTCATTAATCCAGGTCATGTTTTATAGCAAAATTGAAAAAAAAAATTTTTTGCACACCTAATTTAAAAAGGCAATTGGACTTTTATTTTTAGATGTTACAGAGAAATGTTTTAACTCCCATCCAGGTGTCTTTTTCAGTCTCATATAAAAAGAAAAATTATGTAGAATATATGATCAATATCAGGCATGTTGATTTTTACAATTTTTTAAAAATTGTTATTTTAAAGTTTTAATTTTTAAATCTAAAAGTTAATTGCTGAAAATCAACCAAAAACCTTTTAGGTATGTTTTAATCTTGGGAAAGAAATAGAATTAAAGTGGAGCCAACTGAAGATCAGAACTGAGGTATAAAATATTTGTAACTGTTGCCTTCTAAATACAATTGTTATTTTTGAAGAACGTATTTTTTCCATGTTTGGGGACAACTGATACAACAACATCAGCTTTTTATTTTTGTGGTTTTTTTCTGGGTTGAAATAAAACAGTTTAATTCTATATGGCATATGGGATTTGTTCAGTTGATAGATCTTCTGAGAAGCTGGTAAGGAAGACTGTTAGTTTGATGTTAATTATTTGTAATTTCTTTCTGACCCCATAGCAATTAACATAAGCAGTGATGCATTCATTGAAACTGATATACCTTAGTATGGACTTTATAAAACCAGTCCATCCAGATTAGATGCTCTTGAGCCTGGGATCTCCCTATTATTTGTTTTGTTCAGTTTAACCTGTACAATATATTATTTCACATTATAAAATATTGCAAGCAGAAACAACAGTTTCTGCTTTAGAAACTTTCAGTTTTAAAATATTGAAACTGTAGAGTGTGCTACAATTTCAGTGTTTGTGTAGTACATAATTATATTTGTTTGGAATATGCTTTTGGTGGCTCTTGTGACAATTGTCCCAGTGATGGGTGCTGTTAGGTTTACCCATGTAACATATTGAAACATGTAACATCTTTATTGTGAGAACTTCACTAGGTCTCAGATTTCCTTCCAGGTGTAAGTCAAGATGCTGGTTATTACCATTAAAGCCCTACATGGCATAGGACCAGCATATTTGCAGCGCTGGTTCTCTCTAAGGACATCTACCTATCCAACCAGTTCAGACAGATTGGGCACACTCCTGGTCCCTTTTCTTAAACATTGCCATTTTATGGGATCTGGAAAGTATACCTTTTCCATGGCAGCTCTTACCTTATGGAATACCCTTCTCCTTGAAGTTTTGCAGGCCCTCACCTACCGAGCCTTCCAAAAAGCATTTAAGCCTTGGCTTTTCCCCAGGTGATGGGATAGGGTGGGATTGTCAAGAGGACATAATGACTGCCTGTGAAAATGTACTTTGCTGCTATATTTTAATGGTTGTGGTTTTAATAGATATATGTATTTGTGTATTCAGGATATATTAGTGTTTTTTAACTGCTGGTTGGGAGTCGTGCAGAGTTCAATATAAGATAAAGAGCTATATAAATACTTTAAATAAATACATCTCTTTTATTGCTTTCATTTTTTTAAGCATCAGGGTCTTCTCCAGTGGCTCTCTCCTTAGCATTACATGTCCAAAATATTTAAGCTTTAGATTCATTGCAGCGCATCCAAAGAATTTTCTTATTTTACTTCATCTGCTATTAAATTACTGTATTTGTTCTTGGGATCCAAAGTTCTCTCATTCAGCCCCTCTAGTGATGTGGCTTTCATAGCCATACGGAAACAAGCATAGTGAGTGACAACTGTAGCTGGTCCAATAAAAAACAAAAATTCCATATTGCACAGGAAGCAAACAAAAGATTATCATACACCAAGATTTTATAGCCACCCCATCTGAAGGATACCAATTAAAAATAATGCTCTCACATAAGGTTAAGCTTGGATTCTTAAATTATTCTGATTTATCAGGCTTAATAAATATAGTATACTTAATCTGTTCACTTCCTATTGATATGAATGGGCAAAGCTTAGCAAAAACAATAATCTATGTGATGTTAATATACTGGCATCTTAATATACTGTCCCCAGACAACCAGATTTTATAAAACTAACTAGATCCTTGTACAAACAATGAGTGTTTACTACTATGCTGCTGGTTCCCAATAATTTAAGAAATAATTTAAGAAATAGTCTGTGGCTGATTGTTATTGGAAACATAGTTTGCTCTCTCATGTTACAACCATTTCCAGTGTAAGAGTACTCTATGACTTGGATTTATATTGTAGATATGTTACTTAAAATAATCTTCTAATTCTACATTAATCTTCAACTGATCAGTCTAGAATATTACATATATGTCAATGCTTGTTATCAATCATTTGTGTGAAAATGGCACCTTTAGATCCAAATTAAACAGTGATCAGAAAAAAATAAGTTATAATACTTCATTGTTTTAAGAGCCTTATAAATGTTGGAGCTTTACTTTGCACCATTTTTTTGAGGGATTTATAGATACTGTAAAGCATGTTTTAATTAGAATTTCTGTTTTTATGATCATTATTATTCTGGATACAACCTTAATGTATAATCAAGCATATTAGAGACATAGTAGGTTTTTTAAATAATATTCAATTGAAGAGAGTCTTATCATCATATTGACTGCTAATGAGAAAGTGTGGCATATTGTTTCATGAATGAGATTTGTGTTAGTGAATTTCACCCTCTTCTCCTTGAGATTGGAGATACTTAGAGGGTAGAGAGAAGCTCAAATGGTTCCTAAGAGTCTTACAAATTAATGAGTCGGTAAGCAGTAGATCTCCAGTTGGGGGTCTTGCTTATTTGGTCTGCCTTCACTGCAAGCTTGGGTTTCATAATTCAGTGCTTTAGAAGACCATGATTGGAATGCAGACTTTTAGTGTGTTGAAATAACTACAGGTCCTTCTAAAAATAAGAAAGAAAGACATGATTGCCATTTCAGCAACTCTCAGGTCTCTTGTAAATTGCTGGGAGATACATCCATATTAGCATTTGACATGATCAGAAAGAAAATAACAGTCACAACTTGTCTTCCTGAATGGAGAAATGTCTTATTAGAAGCATTGGAAGAAATATTGAACTGTTACTTTAAAAAAAAAGTAATCAGGGATGAAGAAGTTGGGGTATTGTGAGGTGTTTTTTTTTGTTGTTCCACAACAGAGCAGGAAAGTTTGATGCCTGACTCCAGAGCCTTGATGGTCATTTCAACTGTTTGGAATGCTTGTGAAATCCATTTTAAGAATTTCAGGCAGCCCATCATACTCCAGGGCAAATCATAGGTTCATCTAAATAAAGATAGTTTGCAAGATGGAAGTTTTTCTAATCTGAGTTTTCTCCAAATAGATTAGATTAGGATTCAGAGAACTATTGTAGACATCCTATTAGTGACTATAAAATAGATCAAGCTATTATATTTGTGGCTTAGGTCCTCCAAGGATGGTTTTGGTCCTCTCCAAAACTCTTAAAAGTATTCTCCGGAAACACCATTCTCTGGTAGCTGGTAACATACATCTCTGTTTTCTTAGCAGATGCTCAACAGTTACTTCTTCTTTTAAGCTAGACAGTGTGATAGACATGAAGAATTCTGCTGACTGTACTCCCTTCCCATATTTTACTGTAATTCCAAAATTTCTTTATTGAAATTCATATATTGTGGGGAGTGAGATAGTAATAAAACATTGTTTATGGGAAGGAAGATTAAATTTATTAAAAATCTGCCACTGGTTACATGTTGCCCTAGGTGCTTTTTATTTTTTATTTTGCTTTTTAGCAGCCAGTTAAGTTGGAAGGGAAATTGCAGTTTAAAGTTGGATTGATTTTGCATATAATATCATTTTTCATATTTATACAAACTAGTCTCCATAAGTTACAGTTGTTTGCTAAATAGCACCAGCTTTATTGTATTAACACTTTTTTAAGGGAGATTGCTTTATACTCACTCAGATTTCTATCTGATAATGTGGCCCTTCATTAATCAGAAGTTGACTGCTTATATATTGGGGTATAAAGCATGCATACATTGTTTGATGCAATTTTGAAAGCAGCGTTTTAATTTTCTTTGTAATGTTACTGATGGCATTTCCAAGATCATCTTATTTCCAAGTGCTGTTTCTCTTGCAGTTAAGCAAATAAAAGGACATGGCACGTTTAACAAAACGGCGGCAAGCAGATACAAAAGCTATCCAACATCTTTGGTCAGCTATAGAAATCATCAGAAACCAGAAGCAAATTGCTAACATTGATCGTATTGCAAAGTAAGTATCTTTTGAATAATAAAATTATAGTATAAGCCAAAGAGAACATACTAATTATGCAAATGGGTGCACCATCACAGAAATATTTTTCCTTGCATAAGAATGATCCATGTTGGTCCATGCTCTTAAATCCTGGATCAGGTGCTAAGTAGGTGAATGGATGAAGTGCATTTAGAGCTAGCTCCTCTGGATTTGTCTACTGGCCTGTTTTGCCAATAGCATCATTTTGTAAGAAAATGTAAAGGGCTTGTTGTCCAGTATAAAATAATGTTCCCATTGTAAAAATTATGCAGCCCTGAAGAAGTTTCTTTTTGTTTATAAGTTTATAAAATGAAAATTTGGTATGAAGAAATTTTATTTTTAGTTGTTATATACCATAGAATTTATCATATACAAGTGGGTTATATCTGTCTGCTTCATAACAATGTTTAATGTCTGGGATGAGTCCAAAGACTAGTTTCTGAATATATCCTTGTATATAACAGATCTCATTCAGTCCCTGATCTTCTCAACTAAAACAATCAGAGCAGGTGATGGGAAATATTCAGGAGATGTGGCCAAGTAGAAAATTAGGGTAGATTTGCTCCAGGATAAGACATTTTTCCCCAGGTATTTGGCACAAGATGATGCGGGGGCTAACTCAAATCATGTATTTTGGGCTGGGAAACATAATGTCACTAATCTTCCCAATCTCAATGGTGGCTAGGCTGGGAGTTGTTGTCCAGTAATCTTTGAGAGCCACAAATTCTTCACTTCTGGGGAATATTCTTTTTTCTTTACATGGAAGGAAGGCATATTTATTTCAAATCATTATTTACAATTACATCTGAACAGGATAAATTGTTTCAGTTTTTGTGGTTTCAGTCCTGTTATTTCCTCCAAGTAAAGTCACAAACCCTCATTCTATTGTGTGGATCTTAATATTTGAGGCATCTTGGATAAGTGGAATTTGGATGATTCTGTAAAATGAGTTGCCACAAAACAGAACTGCAAGCTTTGCAATGGGACATGTTGTTTCTGTTTATTCTTACATTCCGTATCATTTCTGAATATAAAAATTGTGTCATGCAATATGAATGCATTTGGCAACAGTTCTCATAGTCACTTCAAAGCAGAGGTTATGTAGCACCACTTTTTGCTTTAAGCAGCTCTCTTTGTTAATGTATTGTGACTGCATTGTCACTGTTTGGTGTAGGTGTTACCACAGCTGTTATATCCTGGCCTTCAGAGAGATGTTTAATTTCAATGTCCTTTCTGGAGGTGAAGGAGATTTGCTGAGCTAAAAGCTTATCCTACTTGCACAGTGGTTCACTTAAAGCAGTTGAGTATCCCTCATGATTAAAAGTGAGAAGAAACTCTTTGGATGAATTTCTCCTTTAATCATGTAATTTTTCTAGAATGCGATCCTTTAAATATTTGTTATGCTTATGGTATAAAATCAGACTAAACAGCTAAGATACAGTTCCTCAGTATCTTCCAGAAGAGTAAATTGCAAGACAGTTGATTCAGCCATTTTGTAATACCCAGGTAAATGTAAATGAAGTTGTAAACATTGTGAGGCCTAGGATACTTTTATTTATCTACAGTCCTGAATTAAATTGCAATAAGTCATCTAAAAGGAGGAAAGATGAGGATGTATTGATGCAAATTGCAGCTAAGGGATAAATTGTATTACAGAATATGTAATTAAGGTATTCTGTGAAATCAGTGTAATCTGGTGGAGTATGTGTTCTGTGAAACACAGCACCATGACCAACAGTTTTTTGAACCATATCACAATTGCTCTTTCGAGTAAAAAAATGACCATCTACTTTCTCTCTTTAAAAATATTATACATGAAAAATAGCTCAGTTGTGTCGCTAAGCATGTTTCCATGGAATTCATGAGTCTTTCTGAAATTCATTGAAATATATTAATTAATGAATTAATGGGCATTGTTTCCTGGTTGCACAGAGAAAGAAAATTTTCCAACTATGCAATGAGAATGAGAAGCACCATATATTGTAGCAGGTTCAGATCAAATGCATATGGCTTGGCTTTTTAATATGTTTGCTTCCAGTGAAGTAGAATCTAGAAGTAGAATCCCATTAAAGTATATTTAAAAGCCCTACTTGAAATGCTAAATACACAGTAATAGAGCACTGAGAAACTTGTTCAGACTTAGGAAAGGCTACTATTTGATATTGGAATGTTTGTTTGATCAACCGATTTTTATCCCTTTAATTTTTGACAACTCCAAGGCCACATGCATATAAGCTGCTTCTACCTCTGATTTTCCCCACATGGTAGGCTACTCTAAGAGAAAGTGACTAGTCCAATGTCACCCAGCTGGCTTTCATGACTAAAGGAGTCCTAGAATTCATGGTCTCCTGGTTTCTAATCCAGCACTTTAGCTACTATACAGAACTGTTTCTTTGCCTTTGCATTTGTATGGACAAAAAGTCCTAGGCTGAATTCCTATCATCACCTGGAAATATTGCTGTTTGAAATATTGGAGAGTTTCAGCTTGCCACTAGAGACAAAACTGAACTTGATGACCCCCAGTACAACTAATATAATACAGATTTCTAGATTCCTATGATTAGGAGTTTTATTTGTACACTAATATAGATAAAGTTGCGTAGGCCTGATTAACACATTATATGACCATGCAGACAGCTCTTCGGCTCTCTTTCAGGAGTTCACTGCTTGAAAGAGCTAACACTGAAAAAGATGCAAGGAGATTCTTAAGTTTATGGAGTTGAAAATCTGTTGGTGATGTTGACCTCGCTGAAATTGCATAAAATATCTTATTTTCATCCTGGGACTAATCTATATTTAAATAATTCAATATTGGTTCTAATACATTGTTTTAACTAAGAATGTTGTGAAAGAGGAATCCAGATCAGGTTCCTAATCTATATTTCCTCCAAGCCCAGTTCCCTTACTCACTAAGTTATCATTTCAGTGTGAAATGACCCTTGTTTGCTCATTTTTCTTGTTGGATTTCAGAGGAATCATAAAGACAAGTATAGAGGTGTCATTTCCTTTAGTTCTGGACTTGAGAGTGGGGGCAGTTTTTAATTTATTTACTGTATTTTTCCATAAAATTACATTTTTTTTGAATACTTTGGGATCCTACTGATAATGAAGAAACTGATTTTGGTCTTCTCTCTAGTAACATTTTGTAGATCACTAAGTCCATGGCTATGTACTGTACTTTTTGGTTGGTGGAATAATTGAAAGCCAGAGCTTTTCAACATTTTTGTGAAATGTATATTCATTATTATGGTGAAGACATATTTCATCCCTACTTGAATCAAAAAGGAATTTGCTTGGGAGTTTCACATTACATGGCTGCTGTTGGTCTTTTATTAAATTGAAATAATTTTATGTGTTTAATTCCTAATGTATTTTTAATAACCTACTTCTAATTTTTAAGTTCAGGTTTTTGGGTTGGTCATTTAGGGAATGCTGATATCTCCCTCATATATTTTCTTGGTAAGGCAAGTTTAGCAGTGGAAGGATGAGCAGATAGAAGGTGTAAATGTACAATTGAGAAGGACCTTAAATGTTTATATCTTTTAAGATCACTTGATTCCTTTTCTCCCTTTGGTTGGCACATTGAAAAAAGGATGTTAAGTTATTTATGATATTTTAGCATTATTGCTATTGTCTAAATAAATTTTTCTACATACAGTTGTTACAACACAAACCAGAAAAATTGAAGGGTGAGAATTTGAGGTTGATATTCTGATATGAATCAGTAGTGTCATTTTGAATTTATATATTTTTCTGGTTTGGAGATAAGTTTATAGAATAGAGGGGGTTTTCATCTTCTGTTAACAATTGACGTTGAAGAAAATGAAAATCCTTCTAACATATCTCATGCCATAAATATTAAAACCAACAAGAGTAATACTGTCATTATTAAGAAAATATCACCTTTGAGTATGTTATTGCTATCCTAATATTCACAACCTGAGTATGGAGAAGGGTTTTGTGTTGAAATTTAATAGTTCAGTATAGTGTCCTTTTTTCTCCCAGGTTGTAGCACCCCAGTTATGTTCTGTTTAATTCATCCATCATTTTTGTTTGCTTGTGGACTTTCCCTCCCAAAGTAATTATTTTCAATTTAACTACCTAGAGTTACTCTGGATATTAAAATGATTCACTAGACATTCTATAGCATGTATATCTTTTTATTTAAATGGGTTCACTAACTATGCATCTTTTTCTTTCCATGCTTGATGTGTATCTTTCCCACAAGAGCTTCAGAGATCAAGGCCTGTGGATAAGATCCACATCTGTCTGGTACCTCAGTGATGATCCCTGATGTTAATATTTCCCTTATTGTCAGTGCTGCCTTCTTTAATCTGATGCCATATTATTTTTTTGAATGTTAACTCCCATATCTTGACATTGGTAATCTAGCCTGGATCAGGGTTAATTTTAATTCTAGAGAAGATCTAACTTTCTGCCTCTGAATAAGAGTTATAAGAAGCTAACAATATCCTGCATTTGCCTTGTTGTCTGTTTTGAGCTATTGTAAAGGATTTTCATTCATATTATTGTTAAATTTTGGTGAAATGGCACACATCTATTGTTTGAAGGACACATTACTGAGATCGGGATATTTGACATCAAGTGTTAGTGAGTTAAAATAAGTAGAACAGTGATCGAGATGTTCTAACATAATAAGGAAGCACTTAATGTATCATTGATGACAAACAGAACATGATTATACCAAAATGCTCCAGTAGTTGTTTTAATAAGTAACAAAAGCCATACAGGTAGTCTTCAACTTATTACTATAATTGGGACTGGAATTTTCATCATACTATAAGTTGGTGTGGTCCTAGAGCAGGTTATCACATGACTGGACCACAGTAAAAATGATTTTACTGCCATTTTTACTATGGTCATTAAGTATCTCACCACTGTTGTTTAGTGAATCACACTGTTAAGCAAATCCAGTTTCCTAAATTATCAGAAACCATCTTGGAAGATTACAAATCATGTCCACAAGACACTACAACTGTTGTAAATGTGAATTGGTTACCCAAATGCTTATTATTATTTTATATTATTTTATTTACTGTTGTTTTGCAAGTATACTGAAACTTCTTTATTGGAGCTTAAATTCCTTGTGTGTCTAATTGTACTTGACCAATATTTGATCTGTAAAATTGTGATCATGTGATTGTGGGAAATGTGTGATGGTTATAATTTTGAGGATGGGTCATAGGTCACTTTTTCCAAGGCTGTCATAACTTCAAACAGACATTAATTGTTCATAAGTTGAAGACTACCTATACATTCATTTCTTGAGAAGAACTACAAGAGTAAATTAAGAGTTATAACAGTTTTTAGTGACCCAGAAACCGCTCCATTTGTAAAATAAAAAGAAGGATGTTTTCTTTTCCTTTGGCCTTTGTTTAAAGAAACATGTAAATGTACAGTTTGTTCTTTCATATGTAAGGTGAGCTGCATCCAATGATGTGATTGTGGTGATTGCTTTTGGCACCAGAAGCGGTAGCTTTCTCTTCTCCGAATTCTTGTATGTGCCCATTCTATTTATGCTTTTTTTTTGGCATATTTACCATAACTTTTTCAACAGTTAAGTTTTCTTTAAAAGAGAAAAGGTAAAGATTTCCCGTATCAGTTGTTGCCAACTCTAGTGCTCATCTCAGATTCATAGCTGAGGGAGCCAGCATTTGTCCGAAGATGCTTCCATGGTCATGTGGCCAGCATGACAATAGGCCAAGACACACAGAACACTGTTATCTTTCCCACCTTATTAGGCAATACCTATTTATCTACTTGCATTTTTACATGCTTTCAAACTGCTAGATTGGCAGGAGCTAGAGAAAGTAACAGGATGTCATCCCATTACACGGCAATGCTTGGGTCTTGAACTCGAGCTGCCAACATTCCAGTTGACAAGCCCAGCATCTTAACTGCTCGGCCATCACACCCTCAACATCATGTTGTTTTCTTGCAGATGTTTTATTACTCAACTAGATAACATCATTGGTGTTAGAAATACTTAGTTTTGGTTTTCCCATTTTGCTTCATTCTTTTTATAGTGAAAAGTAATGTAATCCAGTAACACCTGTCTTCCAGAGTAGTAGAATTTAGACACTGGCAACTGGATTCAGGTCCATCATGAGCTCCATCATTGAGGGATTCTAGATATCCACTTTATGCATTCCTATTCAACATGCAAAATTCTGTTGCATATTTATGAAGTGCATATGCAATTATGGGCTATACATATAAATATCAACATCTATGCATTGGCAAACAGTATATCTGATAGGACTTGCTACCTCAGTGCCTCTTTCATGGAAAACATAGAATTTCCTAGTCTGTAAAGGCCTCGGTTTCATTCTTCTTGCTCTAGGATAGAAATAAAAGGGAGAGTGATTGTGAAATTCAGTGAGATACAAAGGATAATGATACTGATATCAGGGTAACAACATATTGAGTGAAACAAACTAAATATACATGTGTATAGTGAAATGGGAGAGCATCTGGCTTCTATTGATACATTTGTGGAGAGATTGATGTAATCCTTTTCAATGCAAATAGATGAGTGCTTTTAAAGTTTGGAAACATTTGTACTCCCCCTCCATAGGAGTTAGAAAGTGATGATATTTGGTGCTATTTGAAACACACAGGGTACTTAACGTTTAGAGGAGAAGTTATTCTTTGTTGTTTACAGCTGAGTAGATTATGAGGTAATTAAATTTTAAATAATAAAGTACTGACTACAACTTTAAATTTTCCACCCTGTTACTGCTCCTCCCTTCTATAGGTAGAAGATCAGGAATTTAAGGAAGGGATTGTGAAGAAGAACTTCCTTGTTTAGTAGAAAGATTAGCTAGTAAAGACTAGCATTAACTTTTTCTGCTTCTTAAAAGTTACATGGCAGAAGGGTTGTTTTAGCTTCCTGATCACATTCTGATTGGTGTATTGTCTGGTGGGAATTAACTTGCTATTATGTATTTATCTATCTGCCAGCAAATTAGTCTCATTTTGATCAGGTTAGGAAACAGCCCAAAAGAGAATGATATTCTTCGCATCTCACCATTAAACTGAAGCTGATCACTGCCACGGTACAAATAGCTTTGCTTCAGCTCTCTTGCTCCAAGGTAAGACTAATCAGATCTTTTAAAGAGAAAGGAGGAGGGAGGAAGATGTTTTATTTCTTATTTATCCTTGTCTTCATTATTTAACAGAACCCAGTTAAAAACACATGGATATTTACTCCTGTAGTGATGGCTTCATTTTATAGTAATAAGAATTTTTTTGTTTGTTTTGCCTTCAGGTCAAATTTCATTTCTAGTGACTGCATGGATAGGATCATACAGTTTTTTGGGCTTTGCTTTTGGAAGTTTTTTTTTCCTGACCCTGAGAGAGGCCCCGTCCCCAAATTCCCCATTTGACTTTTTTATTCAGGGTTCTCTGCTCCTAGTTCAGTTTCTTAAACATCAGTCCATGCTGACTTACAAATAATACTATTATCATTTACATTGTTAGCATTAACATTGTTTTTAGATCCATTCAGAGTCCTGTGTGTATAAAAAATAATAAAAAAAGCAAAAAGGCAAAGCCAAAACATTAATTTGAGCTGACCCAAATAATACTGAAAACCTTCCAGGGTTATCAAAAGTTTCATAACACAGTTTTTATTGTCTATCTCATACTCAGTGCAGATGTAGCCAGCTTGAACTATCTCAGTAGTGCAGTAGAAAATGTTTTGTCTTAGGTATCCATCAACTTAGTTCCTTGTGATTAATGAAAAACATGGGATGGATTCCTTTTTATATGTGTGTTCAAAATAACTGTCTGTTCTTCTTTATGTCCCCTATGCAGTCCCTCAATGATAAAGAGAGATTAATTGAAACTGAGTCCCTTATGCAGAAAGTTCTAAAACATTTAATATTTCAAGAGAGCATCCATGCTCCTTTCTGGTTTTGCCAAAGCCAAGGAGAGGAACCAGTACTGTTCTGGTCTATTCTTACCTGCTACCATGAACAGCAAGAAGGAATTTTCTTGCTCTTGATTACACCACTATTTCTGAACAGACTCTTGGCATATGTACTTATTAATAATTCTGTTTGTAGTAGTGTTTCTTTTTTTCTCCCCACACTAAGCAAAGCACTTGATTGTATTTTTTGTTCAGTTTTGTTTTTACCTTTGGCTATTCCTTTATATTTTTGACATGGGGTGTTTCTTTACTTGAAATAAATGTGTGTGTACGTATGTATATGTGTACATTTTTGTGTTATTATGAGATTTTTATCCTACCATTATTTTGTACAATTCAAAGCAATGTATATAATGCTCCCATCCTCCTATTTTCACAACAGTCTTGTGAAACAGATTGGTCTATGGGGTGTCCAAGCTTGGCAACTTTAAGATGCGTGGACTTCAATTCCCAGAATTCCTCAGCCAGCTTTGCTATGAGAAATACATAGTATATGCTATGCTATGCCACGCTGGCTGAGGAATTCTGGGAGTTGAAGTCCACACATCTTAAAGTTGCCAAGATTGGACATGCCTGATAAAAGAAAGTGACTGGCCTAAAGTCACCCAAGAGAACTAGTTTGGTGTAGAAAGTAAGGCATTCAATCTAGAAACTGGGAGATTGCGATTTCTAGGGCTGCCTTGGACATAAAGCCAGCTGAATGACACTGGCCCAATCCTTGTCTCTCAGCCTTAGGAGGAAGACAAGGGCAAACCACTTACAAAATCTTGTAAAAAAACTGCAGGGATTTGTCTGGCAGTTTCTAGGATTAAGCCCTGACTCAGAGGCACACACACACACGTTATACAGATGGTTTTCACGCTAAAGGGAGGTTTAGAACTCACAGTCTCCTCATTTCTAGTTCAGCACTTTAACCAGTCCAAGTAGGTGACTCTCATTAACTTACTTTGTAAAATGGTGATTATGATGTGCATATGCATGTGCTCTTATAGCTCTTTGAAAGAAATAGGAAAAACTATGTTCCATTTTAATTTCAGTTTATTACAATCGGAGATTCCCAGACAAAAACAATTATTCACCTCTCTCTGGAGTTCCTTGTTCATTGAATTAAAAATATTCTATATATGAACTGATTCTAGATACAGTTGGCTTCTCCATTTCTCAACTAGGCACCCGTCTGATAAAATCTCTTGGATTCATGCAAAGCTGGATTTTAGCTGTGCAAGTCCATGGAGATAATTTGCTCAATTATCTGAGAAGAGTTTGACCTGTTACTTGTGAGGAAGTGGACTGTCATTGGGGCTCTTTATTCTTCCTCCTGTGTTTTTGATGCATGTGGCACGGCCTCAGAGGAGTGGCATATAATTGGATCCAGGCAGTAATAAATGTCCCTCTGAGAGGAGGTCTTCTGCCTGCCTCGAAAGAAGTAAGGATTTATTTTCTCCTTAAAAGACCATCACTGGATCTTGGGGAAGGTTGTTGAGAGGATGATAGGCTTGTGAAGAAGAAGAAACATTGATTACTCTTGTAGACGATCTCTAGCAGGCACAGGATAGGCTTCCATCCTGGTCCTCTTTGATTTTTCTTTTGTTTTCATCAATCATACTTCTTTTTCCTCCGGAGCTGGGTGCAGTTAATATTTGTGGGGATTGAAGTCCAGCCCCACCTCAGAGTTGACTGTCTTTCACTCCTGTTTAGCATTTATATTAATCTGCTGGATGAAGTCATCTATTGGCACATGGTTAAGTAATGTATATTTCTTTATTGGTGTAAGTGATGTTGTCAAGATCTTTTCCTAGTGCCTCGGATCTGAGAAATGTGGATGGGCTTCAACTCAACCCCAGCAAGTCCATTTCTGTTTCTAGAGAGAGTTGCACTCCCTCAGCCCAAATTAGTGTACAAATTTATCACATGTAAAGCCTTATATACTACAGGGCCAGGGTGTTTATGGAGCCATCTGTCCCTACTTACACATCCATATGTCCCACCAAATACAGCAGGGTGAATATACTCCAGGTCCTTTCTGTGAAATTATGCCATCTGGTGGAATCCAGAAAGTGTGTCTTCTCTCACTTGGTTCCTGTGGTATGGATCAGCATCCACTGAATTTTGGACTGCATAATGTTAATAGCCTTTAGATTTGAAGACCTGGCTTCTTCAGGCATTGGAGTCAGGCTGTTAATGGATTGTGAAATATAGGAGGATTATTATTGTGAACTAGTTTTTGAAAGGTTTTGGATGCATTATAATGTTGTATTTATAGTATTTTGTGTTTTTATTTTGTGAACCCCCTAGAATTACCAGGTTGAGATAGATATGCTGTGGTATAAAATAAGAAAGACTAGGATAAAATGCTGCACTTTAAGAAACTGGAATGAATACAGACTTTGCTGCCTTAATCCTTGCAGAGAGGGCTTAATAAGGGAGTGTAAAACATGGCAGTTTTTAAAACAGCAGCAGAATAGGAAATATGTGTAGGCCTGACAATATTGTTAGAATTAGAAACTGGCTTACTTTGGTTTTGTCAATTAAATATCATCATCTAGCAGCTCCTAGAAAGCAGGCCATTTCTGCTTCCTGTACCTGGTCTTTGGAACAGATATGCATGACTGCCACCTTACCTACCTGGAAGCAGGTTTTAAAAATTAATTTCATTCCACAGGCCTTGGGATAAGAGGTATCAGATGGGTCCGTTTTAGATGGAGGAGGTGAAATAGAAAAATCTTACAATGTTCACTTAGACAAGAGCTGGGTTTTCATATAGTGTGGGGTATCTCAGGGCTCAAATCTTCTACCTCTCATATTTAATATCTACATGAAAGTGCATAGGGTAGAGTATAATCATGGCAAGATGGAATAGCTCTGGTTTTAGCCCCCCAGAATCTGATAATTTGTCATCTTGATACTGGATAAGGTTGTAAGACTAGGCTGAAACTGATATACTTAAGATGGAGCAGATATCTAAGCAGGGTGGACGAAAAACAAATCTTGTTTAAAAGATCCCTTTGGAGAAGTAATTAAGAGGGAACCAAACTGTTAAAGGAAAAATGTCACCTGAAGCAGAGAAAAGAAGTTGTATCTGAGAACATGGAAAATCCTTCCCTAATCTCACCAACAGTGACCAGACTTGTAAATTAACAAGGCAAGAGTATCTGCTGGTCTTGTTAATCAAAAAAGTAAAACAAGCACAGATTTTGGAATAAAAGAAGTCCTAAAGCCCACCTATTCTTTGAGTTGTCTTTTGATCCAGACTTGGCAGCTTCCATCCTTCTGGCTAGTGCCAGCCTGATAAGAACATGAGTAAGTATGGATGAATGTGTGTATGCATGTGAGGGAGAAGAAATACACTGTAACCAGTAAAGTTTTGCTGCTATTTTAAATTCACTGGATCTTCATGTATTCTAAAGAAGCAATTGTGCCTCAGTGTTTGGTTGAAAGTCATTTGAGTGTGGTTGTTTACTAGGCCTGTAGAGTGTGAATGAGTGACCATAAACCAAATTTAGGAGTATGTATAACAGTTCCCCAGATTACACTGATACACAATTTGGGGGTCCTCCAGGCCTCAAAGTTTCTGCTTGATTAGTAAGTGGCAGCCATTGATGAAGATTTGTCTTATGTATCAGTTTCTCCCTTTTCTGGACTGGAAGGCCTTGTTCATAGTCACTCATGCTTTAGTCACTTCCTGGTCAGTTTATTGCAATGTGTTTTACATGGGCTACCTTTGAAGATTACTTGCAAGTTACAATTAATTCAGAATGCAGTGGCATGCACAGTATTTGGTGCCCATAGTTGCCATGTTGCCTTTGTTGTGTGAGCTGCACTGGCTTCCACTTTACTTCTGGGTTAAATTTAAGATGCTGTTTATTACCTATAAAGTCCTACATAGCATAGGGCCTTCCCGCCAACATAGCAGTTCAAAAGCACGCAAACATGAGTAGATTAATTGGTACCCTTTTTTCCGGCAGGAAAGGTAACAGTGTCCGTGTGCCTTTGGTGTCTAGTCATGCCAGCCACACGATCACGGAAGCGTCCCCAGATGAACACTGGTTCTTCGGCTTGGAAACGTGGATGAGCACTGCACCCTAGAATTGGTCACGACTGGCAGTGTAACCTTTACCTTTTAGGACAGGGCCTAGTTATCTGCAAGATCCCTTTCCATAAGAATATCTGATCACCCCACTAGATCAGATAGGTTGGGCATGCTCCAAGTTCTTTCCCTAAAATCTTGCCATCTAGTGGGACCTTGGAAGTGTTCATCTTTTGTGGCTACCCTTATCTTGTAGAACATCCTCACATCGGCAATTTGACATGACCCCCTCCCTAGAAGCTATTAAGATCTGGCTTTTTACTCAGTGCTGCAATTGTATGGGTAGAAGGTATGGAAGGAGGATAATTGACCCTGCTGTAGAACATCCCAAGGGGGACAATTATGTCACAGGGTTTTTAAATTGTTTTTATTATTTTATTTATTAGTTGTATGGTTCTAAGCATAGAACTTAGAGTTGCTTAAGATGGGTGACCATACAAATAAAGACAGACAAAACGTTTCTTTGAACTCTATGAAAGTTCCATAATCATTTTGGAGTTGGGTAGTCTAAAAACCTGAAAAAATTAAATACATAAATATTTTGCCTTTTAAAACACTTTAGCAGATAGTACCAAACACATGCGCATGGCTAGTATCAGTTCTGAATCAATGAAGCTATTTGGTGGTTCCCCATTTGTTTATTACTGGCTAGCTAGCTTATGTATTACAGTAAAGATTTTAATGTTTATTCTTTCCTTCAGTCCCAACAAATTTAGAGGAATGGGTTCTTAGTCAACAGTGTTTCAATGGAATTTTTGATGCTAGTTGTTTTTGGCAATCCTTTTGTTTAAATCTCTGGCTCTCAAAATGGGTAGAATAGTACAGTAAGTCCACCATTGGATTTATATCAGCAGTGATTAAAAGAGAAGAGTACTGTGCTGTTCCTTTATGCAATAATAATACTTCCTTTCCTTCACCTCACTACAAAGCAAAACCTGAATTTTCTTGGGAAAAAACACACCTGCATCATGACTTACAAATTATTTTCTATTGGGAGGGGTTACCCAAATGACTTTGTTTCTTTGTTAAGCAAATTTAATTGAGAATCTTCAATTTAGAATTTTGAGGTATTGATTCTATATACAGTATATGTATCACTTTTCTACTTAACTGATTTAAATAATATTTTATAGCTGATGATATATAGTGCAAAACATTAAAAAATATTAAAATAAAGGGAAGTGAAGAGGACCAGAAAAGAACTAGATCATATTATGCAATTTTTGAAATTGTTGGAGTCACACCCTGAAGAACACCCAGACGCTAAGATGATTTTGTAAGCACTTTGTTTTTGTTTTCTTTGTAGATATATGTCTCGAGTTCATGGTATGCATCCCAAGGAGACGACCCGTCAGCTTAGTTTAGCAGTGAAGGATGGCCTTGTTGTGGAAACTTTGACGGTGGGATGCAAGGGTTCTAAAGCTGGTATTGAGCAAGAAGGATACTGGCTGCCCGGGGATGAGATTGTGAGTATATTTTCTGCTAGTCTTTCTATCACAATTCCTGAAATGCTAACTTGGAATTCTTAGTACTAGCCATGTATAATCTTAGAAAAGTTTTATTTTTTTAATGTAAAACAAGATAGAAAGCTGGTTTCTTAATTACTCTATAAAGCTTTTGGTATTTTGTTTTATAGCACAAAATGCTTAAGATTGAAGGTAATTATTGCCTGCATAATAGCTTCAGAGATGAAATTTGTATTTTTAAAAATATTTCCTAAGTAATATAGTTATTTATAAACATACATTTTTAAACATACTATAGATTAATTTCCAGGCATAGCAACATAAGGTGTGATCAAAGAGATACAGTCCAAAACAGCTTATGAAGAAATTATTTGGCATACCAGTTGAGAAAATTCAGGACTAGAAGTTATCATATGCATCCTGTTACTCATTTCAGAATAAGAGGAAGAGGAACAGTTTCACCACAATATAAACCAAGTATTGGTATTTTACTCCACAACTAATAGGATATCTTGAAATAATTTAATTTGGAAGACCTAGGAAACTTTCTTTCTTTTTTTTTTTGCAAAGCATTCCTGGAATGGTATCAAGGAAGCTTGTAGGCACAAGTTTAGAAAGCTTTGTACATAGGCTTAGACTAAGATGACTAATTTTATATTTATAGAAATCCAAAAAGTACAGATTAACAGATTATACTGTTAAATGAATTCTATCAAGGCCTTTCAGCTGTCCTTAGTTGATTTAGAAAAGCTACAAATTTTGGTTTGGCATCTGCCTTTTCCACAGCAGTTCCTAAAGCCAATGACATTGAATATAGATATAATAATGCTTTAGTTATTCTGAATAGCTTGTTAAATGAGCTTCAGTTTATTTTATATACAATAGAAAGACACCAACTGTGACTTTAAAACATGGTTATTTTTTAAATTTGCCACATTGTTATAGTTTCAGTTGGTATAGCAATACACTGAATAATTGTTATGAAATCTTATTTTATTGATAATATCAAATTAAATTTGGTCATGAAAGTATGCACACCTAAATTATTTGTAAATGAGTTGCCTGACACTGAAATTGACAGATGGATAACTCATCTGTATACCCAGGAAGGAAACAAACCAATCATTTTAAAATTCAGTTTTTAAAGGTTGTTTGGCTCTTATAACTTAAGGGGAGAAGTGGTAATTCCTGATTCAGGTGGGGTTTTTTTAATACATAAATTAGAAAACCTTAATAGAGATATTCTTCACCTAATTTGTCTATCTGGAGGTATATCACTGTACCATGTAGAAACTGTACAGTACAACAGAAGTTGTGGATTTAAGAGTAACAAACAAATATTTGATTTAGCAGCATCTCATATGATATCAGGCATACTGCATGTAATAGGAGTTCTGTATATTTTCTGTCCAATACATAAATCAGATTTTTATGCCAGCTTAGAGTTCTTTATACGGAAAAGATGTTGTTGTATAAATCAAGTGAATGTTCCTGTGTTCATTTAGATTGCATATTGATTGTGTAGAAGCTAGACCCCCATAGGGCAGTGTTATGTGGTTTGGAAACATAGCTGCCCCATTACTGATGTAAATCTTAACTGAGTTGTCTTGTCTTTAATCATTTCAATATGCATGAAAGAAACCCTGATTTAGTGAACTATGATTCTCAGTTTCTATAGCCAGTTTAATTTTTGTATTGCATAAATTGTAAAAAAATACACAACTCTATTAAATTAGCTTGAATGTATGTTTAAACAAAAGTCTGTGAAGATATGAAATACTTTCTCTTCTCATTTACATTTAAATATAATGTTTAAAGGTTTGTATTTATTAAAAAGGTAGGATCCTAATAATATATTTCTTACATCTTTTGGATGCATATAATTAAATCGTTTAGAAATGAAAGATGTGACACAAATGCAGCATACTGTGCATAGCTTCTCTAATGGATTGATTTGTATATTTTAGTTTAGCAAAGCTTACTTTTATGTGACAACTGGAAACCTCTGTTAATCATTACTCTCATTCCTTTATCAAAAAGTTACATCAAATTTCAGTTCATTGCTGAAAAGCAGTCCAGATTTTTGATCATCATTTCCACCATTATTTGTTTTTGAATTTTATTTGTCCAAATTACCTTGTTACTAACCTTTAAGCATCACCAGCTCCTCTTATGGTAATAGAGACGTATTTTAGATTCATAAATATTAGGTAGCTTTCTGATGCCCATGAACTAAAGTTTAAAAAAAAGTCAATCATTTACTTGCACTGTAATCATAAATATATTAACTATAAACCAGTTGCAAGCATGTATAAAAACATGCTAAAAATAGAAATAATATGCAAGAATAGTTTTGTAGAATGTGAAGAAGTCCTGAGCCTAAGTGAATTTAGCTTTGTAATCAACACATTCCAGCCATGAATGGAGATCCACTTGGCCTTATTAAATTTACATATGTTCTCTATTGTAATTGAAAAACATTGAGAAAGATTGAAATTACCTGCCAAGCCACAGTAGATAGTTAGAAGGAACCTTCAGCTTGAAGTTGGGAAAGTTCGTTTTATTTTGATTTTTTTAAAAAAAACACCACTCTGGAACATTGATGATACCCACAATTTTACAGTTGTCAGTCTTTTTAATAATGAATTAATATACTGTATTATTAAAATAAAATGACTCCATTTCCTTTAGGGTTGGAGCATTTTCGATAATGGCAATATAATTTAATCAGATACCTCTTTCTTTCCCTGTGTCTTCTGGTAAACTGATTCTGCAAAATCTTCACTTTTATACAGAGAATTCATTTTTCTATGTACTATAATATTGATCTTTGCAATTGCTTACTAGTTCCATTATCACAGCTAGCTTTTAAAGCGGGGGGGGGGAATAATGATAATATTTTTTTTATTTACAAACTATGGAAACAATTAGGTACCTGATCATAAGCAAAGTACTTCTTGAATTTTTCTAAAATTGATATCATTGTGGTGATTATGATATAAGCATACCTTTCTTCCCAGGGGCTATTAATTGAGAATGCTAATCTTTCTGCTAAGCTGAAAAATTACAAACGTGGAACCATTTTGAC
>JANHZU010006590.1:223817-244799 GCA_032468055.1 Acrochordus granulatus | reverse complement strand
TGCAAGACAGGGGGGCCTGGCGTAATGCAGTCCATGGGGTCACAAAGAGTCGGACACGACTGCGCGACTGAACAACAACATGACTTTACTGCAATGTCACATCCTTCTGAATTTCTGCTGGGCACCAAACATAGAAAGAACACTTGTCAAATGGAAGATAAATATTGATATTCTCTCTTGGGGAACAATTGGAAAACATTTAGAAGGAATACATACATAAAAAGATAACACTTGAGGACAATTTCCATCTTTCACTATTATAAAGAAGAAAAGCAATATATATACAGGAACAGATTTATTATCACAATTGGGACCAGAATCTCTGCAGCTAAACAGACAATTGCTAGTTGCACCCAATTTTACAATCTTTTTTCTGTGGTTGGTAAGTGACATTGCTTGTTGAAAGCCAGCTGGAAAGTCGCAAATGGCAATCACATGACCCTGTGATGCTGCAGCTGTCATAAACACATACTGGTTGCCAAACAACCGAATATTGATCACGTAACCAGAGGATGCTGCAACAATTATAAATATGGGGCATCTAAATAACTTTTTAAAATTCTGTTGTAACTACGAATGGTGACTAAATGAATGGTTGTAAATCAAGGTCTACCTCTGTTGAATTAATCAGCTCATTCTAAAATGTTTTTGAAAGAGGAATGATGCAGGAAATGCCTCTTATTCTGTGCATACGGAAAATGCTATATGGCCTTTAAAATGCCAAATATTTAATATGGGCCTTAAGCATGTAGAAGAAATGCACAATCTCCAATCTATGGGTCTCTGGCCTATTTAACTCTGCTCATTTATGTTTTTAGTGTGAATACTTTGCATTTACAGTTTATGCAGGAAAGATAACCAACCTTTTCAGGAATACCATGGGTAAGAGAGGAAATAAAGTCCTATGTCTATATTAACATTCAGGAACATTGAAAATTCTATTAGATCAATGTATTTCAAGCTTTAAGAATTAGGGATTTCAACTTATACTTGCTGGGGAATTCTGAGAGTTGAAGGTTGCACATCTTAAAACTTGCCAAGTTTGAAAAACATTTATTAAATGATACAATGGCCAAGAAATATCTAAGCCTTTGGAATATCTTAGTTTTTGGACAAAACCTTACTTTGTCCAGCCTAAAATGGTATTTCAATTAGGATTTTAAAGCACTAAGCTGGATGCTTTTTTATTGGTTACAATCTTATTGTTGATGCATTAATACCTTGGATTTATCTTTTTTTCCTTCCTTCTATTGAACTCTATCTCACAAAAGAATCTGTTTAGCTCACCAACCTGTTTTAAATTCACAATTGAAAAAGTAGAGCATCAATCCAGGTTATATTTGTAACTCACAAATTGGATACTTGCTTTTGGGGTATACAGTGGAACCTCACAAGACGAGCAAAAAATTTAATAAAATTTATTCTGCTAGACAAGCAGCGACACAAGAAAGTGAACTTCGCGCGATGACTTACGCATCATCAGTGCGCTCTGTATTTCCCGTTCAGGCAGCAGCTGCGCGAGAGTTCTGCTGACGCTACCATGTGCAGTTTACTTCATTACTCTCCATGTACTGTACTGTGAGACGTTGCTGATGGAAAAGGGAAAAGGCTGCTTTGCCTCGAGCAGCAGCGGCAGTGGATCCTCCGAGCCAGCAGGGGGTGCTGGACAGCAGCCAGCCTAGCAGCAGCCGAGGCCAGAGCCTGCCTTGAAGCAGATCCATGAGTGCTGGTTAGTTTGCTCTATTTCTGCTTTATATTGTGAGTTAATTGTTGTTACTTGTTTCAGATGTTAGGGACAATCATTTCTACATAAAATTCTGGTGAAAATGATGTTTAGTGAACATTTTTGGGGGCGTGGAATGGATTGTTTGACTATCCATTGTTTCCTATGGGAAACCTCATTTTGCTTTAAGAGCATTTCGCATTAAGTGCGTTCTTCCAGAATGGATTAGTCTCGTCTTGCGAGGTTCCACTGTACTTATCACATGTGAAATGACTTCAAGACATCTAAAAGCTGCACCTTAAAAATGACGACAAAAATGTATGTGCTGAGACAAACTCTGGAAAATCTTTAAAAACCAAAAGATTTTGTTTTTTTGGTAATTAAACAAAGAAAAAAAACCAATAGTTTTCAGAGCAACAAAAATAAAAGCTTTTATTCGTTCATTTGAATATAAAACAGGCGTTATCACAGATGTACAAAGCGTACTGGTGTTTTAACATACAAGAAGGTTGCTGTTTGCACATAAAAATTTTTTTTTGGAATTGTGATTGGCTGAGTTACATGGATGTCTCTAACCAGTCACCACACTCTATGAAATAACGCTGCTAACATTCAACTGATAAAAGGGACAGTCTTCCCTTGGGTAAAGTGTCAAGCAGGATTAAATATATATAATAAACGAGCACCATGAGGAATCTGCTCCTGTTGCTTAGTTTTGTGTTTCTGTGTTCACTGAGAACCCTCCTCCTTTTTTCGTTCGGGGTTTTTATTTTTCCTCTTTCTTTTCAGGTGTGCATCAGGTTGAATACATGATTTTGTCTGACTTCAAAAGCACAAGGTCACAAGACAAACAGTTTATACATTCTCATGAATGGTTTATCTACAGTACAATTTCTAATACAGAGCAATCTTTCCTTATTGCTGAATCTGATGGATACATGTGTTTCTTTTCTCTTCACTTGCATGACAAAACTTGGATATTCAGTTCATCATTTACTGTCTTAATTTTTAGAGTTGAAATGACCAGCAAAGCGATCAATGATTAACAGTTTTTGGATGACTGCATTGCAGTCCTCCTCACTTCCCCAGGAGTGGAAAGTCTTAGTGAAGGTTAAAAGTGGTGCTGTCACAAAATGACAGCTGGATTTGTGTTAGCAGTAGCAGCAACATCACGTTAGTTCATACATGGCAATTAGGTGCACAATCAAGTTATCTGAACTTTGCAGCAACTTGATACTCTATAGATTGTATTTTTATGGCTCCACATGGAGTGATGTGGCAGGCAGCTTCCCTATCCAGTGGTTTTTGGAACATGTAAGTATTCACAGGGCAAAGAAAATCTGGAAAAAGTTCAACCAAAACTTAAGATGCAAAAAAGAGGATGAAGTCATGAGATGCTCTGTATTGTACATGGAGGCTACAAACCATCCCTGAATAATCCCGCCTATTAAAAAATACATAAAACCAGGATTGTTTGGAACTAAATCAAATTTGCAATGATGAATCAAAACTATTCCTTTCTTTGTGTGATATAAAGATCCCACAATGGTTCTCCTACAGCATTGTTATGCATGCAAATTTTAATGGATGTTAGCAATTAATTTGAATCTGTAAATAAACAAAAATTCTTGCTCCCGTTTAATCTCCTGGTGGATCTGACAATTACTATAGGAAAATGAAATCAGCAAAGACGACAAGGAAGAAATCAGAAATGGAAGAGGCGGTTTACCTGAAGAGCTTCAAGATGGCAAAAATAAGAGCCAGAGGGAGGGAAAGGCAGCTATGATTTGTGATTTGGTCCCCCTTGGTTCTTGCACTCTCAGTAGATTCCCTTTGGAACTGAAGGATGGCAGCCCAACATTTGAATTTCAGTTCCTCAGTCATACATTAGCAGGTGCACCAAGCTAAGCCAAATAGTTTAGAGAGGGTTTCTGGTTATTGTCCAACGACAAGATACTTTTTCAAAGCAACCACTTTCTACAAAGTGTTAAATAGATGGATCAGCACTGTCCCCTTGCCCAAATTAAACCAGACAGTAGAGAAAAGAGTGGGGAACCTCTTCCCTCTCTCTCTTTTTTTTTTACAAAAAACCTTGTGCAAAATGACCACCAGAAAGCAAATGAAAATTGTCTTTACAACAAGAAATAAATTGTTAAAAAGTATTAACAAAAACAAAAACTGAACTCAATAAGAAAAAAAGAATGACAAATATTGTGCAACAATATTATGCAGTTAAGGAAAACAGTGCTATGCTTTAGACTGACCTTTTCTAACATCTAAGAAGTGTATGAACATACATGCCAACATTTATATAAAGCAAAGAATCCTTTGTAGTGCACTGTTCAAGTCTTTGGCCGCAAGTCAATCCAGCTTTGGGAAGAGGCAGAAAAAGCAGGTTCCGTCATGGTTTCCATAAGACTGCATCAGCAATCCTGCCAGGGGATCCTGCTGCCTCACCCTTCCCTAGAGATGGCCCAAGACTTCTGGGCCCTTCCACTTCAGGATTTCTTCTTAAGGACTGCAGCACCATTGGAGGAAGAGGATGGTGGAGAAGAAAGCAGGGCCCTTGCGGAGAGCTATAGCAAGCACAGGGGAACAGCCAGCCGGGGGACTCAGGCAGACAGCGACCCCACCCCAGTCCCTGAAAGAGACCACTCCGCTTCCTGCCCTTGCAAGCACGATAGCAAGACTGCGACTTTGATATCAACTCGCTGCCCTGCAAGCGACAGCAAATTTGCATTTGCTGGTATTTGGATGATTCTTTTAGGTGGGGATATTGAACAATACAGAACTGCTTTTTTTCCCTAAATGTTTGTGAATAATGTTTATTATCTACAGTGGGGAAAAGAGATACCATGCAAGTGATGAGTACTGCATCCTTTTAAAACTTTAAACTCTTTTTTTGTCATTAGTGAATTTATATTTCATATATATATATTTTTGATGTGATACTATCCACTCAAGATAATACAACCTTTTGTTTTTATATTAGCAAACATTACAAGAGCTTAATATTCTTGAATGTTTCTCTTTTATACTTCTAAAGAGAGCAAAATAAATTAAAGGTTTTGTACATAATTACAGAAGTAGTTAACTTATTTTATCTTTTTAGTTTAGTACAAAGATATCTGCAAGTTCATTGCTGAAATACACCTTATTTATAAAGATCTGTTCATTCTAACACTAATAATCAAAGGCTTTTTTCACCTCTGAACTTCAGCATTTCCAGGAGAGAAAGCTGTTAAAAACTCTGATTTGAGAAGGTGCTGTTTTGAGTATTTTTCTCGTACCTCAATGTAGCTTCCTAAGTAAATGGAATAGAAAATAGCTTAAAATTAGTAATGGATTCATAGTGAGAAAAGTTTGTTTTTATATGGACATTTTAAAAACAAGCAAACCCAAACAATTCAGTCATATTATGAGCTGTTCAAAAATATCCATGTGAGGGTGGGTGGGAGGGTAGGGGCAGATTAAAAAAAAATAGCTAGTTCAGTTTAACATAAGATACAAAGCCATATTACTTAGAAAGCAGTATTCATCCCAACAAGCAAAAAATAATCTTATTTTAAAAAGTCTAGTAATGGGCTTTCCAACAAACCGAAGGTGGGACCCCAAAGTCCTTCTGTGCTAAAATGTAGTGGTAAAAGAAACACATTTCACATTTTTCTTTCCTGCCAATAATGGATGCTTCAGTAAGTCCTAAGAGAAAGAGTTCAATTCTGAAGAGCATCATTTGTACATTGTTTAGTGTACATAAAAAAGTGTTTTATACATCTAGAGTCCAGTCCACGGAAGCCTTAAAGATACAAGACTACATATTATAGGCTACATAGATCGGATCTAACTGGTCTGCCAAAAATCCATCTCGTAGGTGCATTCGCTGCTTCTCTCCACGGGAGTTGATAGGGATGACCCCAACGTCCACCACCACCACGACCCCAACAATCAGATAATGTTCCTCCAGGACCACGTTGGTGACCAAAGGAACTAGATCTAAGGCTTCTTGCTCTGATCCATCCAGTTCAACAACAACGACCAACAAATTTGTCCAAGTAAACACCGCACTGGAAGGGAATGAGGAAAATTATATCATAACACTCCATGCATGGGAGGGAGAGCCAAAATAATTATTGTACAATTTCAGAAGGATAATTCTAACTTGTAAAATTGGATTAACAACTGATGTCTATCTCAACTTTGAAATGTATCTTTTTTATAGAGGGGCAAAAAAAGGACTTTAATTCAGTTTGGCCAAATTTCTTGGAGCTCTTCAATGATATAAATTTCTGGGCAATATATTTTATTCTTTTAAATTATTCTTGCCCTTTTTAAAAAACTTTCATTTCAAAGACAGTGTTATATTTGTGATTCTTTTATGACCTTGCTCCAATGCCTGATACACTAGAACCAGATAAATAAGGATATGGAGAAAGGGACTTATGCTCCCCCATCCCTTATCAACTGTATTATTGTCCAAGTGAAACTAATCCAAGTGAATCTGGATCCAGTCCAAAAAGAGGTATGGCACTGTTCATACAAATTCATGCATTCACCCAAACTCAGTACATACCATTCTGTAATGCTTTTGTGTGCTCTAATTACTGATGTCTCTATATCTATGGGATGATACCGCATTCCTCGCAATTCCATGGCTTCATCTAATGCACCTACCACGTAAAGTGCATCATGTCGTTCTGGTATCAAAAGAGGGAAAAAACAGAAATACAAAACCACATTAATAACATATGAGCTATCTGACACTGAATTTACAGTGCATCATCTAAGTAATCTGTGACATGACCTAAAGTGACAAAAATAATGTAAATTTCATCATTTATAGTTAATTGGAATTCTTGTATACCCCTCTACCCTCACATTATTCATTAAATTGAATTTTACTGTATTCTATACGTCACTAACTTGGAGTGGTCAAATTTTTGCTAGACATTGTCCACATTTAATACTCTTAGAGGATGATAAAAGTTGTGGTAAGCAAGGCAACTATGGGAATGTGGATGAAGCTATGTCACACATTTGGGAGGAGTCATGATTTATGTTTTTCCTGTTTTGGAGGGAGAAGGAAGTAATGCCTGTTTTAGGACTTCCATTATAGAGGGGCACAATTTGGTTTCTGAGGTCCAAACTTTTGACTGCAGTGCTGGGGGGTGAACTCTGGAAAAACATAAATATGGCCAGGAAATATTACATATTATGTAGCTGATAAAAGTGCCATTAGAGAAGATGTTGTGGGATGCAAAAACAGGGTCTAATGCCTGCAGTAATGAAACTATGACTTCTCCTAGCCTAAATAATAAATAGTATTTTTCTCATCCTTTCTACAGCCCAGTGTGGCTGCATAAACTGACATAGACAACAAAATTGTTGAAAAAATACTGCCAAAAGTACAGCAACTATCTATCACTCTCCAAAAACTGCACTGGATACCTCATTTTCAAAACTTAACCATAAAACTTACCCCCATTGGCATCTGTAAGTTCTGTTCTCCTCAAGAACCCCAGGTAGCCAGTTCGTGCCCAGATAGTTTGTGTATCTCCAAAACTAAGTCTTGAGTTAAAATGATCTGATTGTAGGGATTCGTCACCATAGATTGTAAAATATCCACTGGCATTGTGAGCACTGTGAACCCATATCTACATGGAGCAGGGAAAAATGTTTTAATTGGAAGACCATACTTCTTTGCAGACAATTTTAAACCTTTCGTCTTTTCAATAGAGCTCTTCACTAAAAGGAACACTGATTCACTTTCAGATAAGTTGAGAATCACTGGTAGCCTTTAATGTGGGTCCTTATGGTTATGGTTTCTTAAGACTTCCACATCTTGCAAGATTTTGGCATTCTCACTTGACATATCACAAGATTTCAGCAGAAACTTAAAAAAAAAAGCAATAAAAATAGCCAACCAAGAATTTTTGAAGTGGCTGGGATACTATCAAAAATAGACATGTTCATATGCTGCAGGTAAAAAGGTAAAGGTTTCCCTTGCCCAGTCATGTTTGTATGATGTATGGGCGGTGCTCATGTCCGATTCACAGCCAAGGGAGCCAGTATTATCCAAAGATACTTCCATGGTCATGTGGCTGGCATGAGAATATGCCAAGGTACATGGAATGCTGTTACCTTTCCCACTGAGTTAGGCAGTAGATAGTTATCTATCTACTTGCATTTTTATATGCTTTTGAACTAGCAGACAATGGGAGCTCACCCCACTATGTGGTGCTTGGGTCTCAAACTCAAGCTGCTGACCTTTCAGTCAACAAACCCAGCATCTTAACTACTAGACCACTGCGCCCATCCCTGCTGTTGGTACAATAAGTATTTTCCTGGAGTAGCAGCTGACTGAATATAGTCAAAGAGTTAAGAGAGAAACTGAGAAAAGGAACAATCTTAGGAAATAATGGTTCTTAACTATGACAATGCAAAGTAGATACCTCTTGCCTACCATTATTCCACACACCTACACAAAGCTGCATGATGTGTAGCTGTTACATCAGGTTGTTTGTCATCCATTGCCCAAATAATGCTATGAGAAAAATGAATTGCCTTATAATTGACTTCTGTTATTTGGTATTGACCATGGCGTAGTATGTGACTCACCTCTCCAAGATGAGAGTCACCCAGGGGGCCCTTTGTTTCTGGATTAGCAATAATAATACGAACTCCAGGGAGGATCTATTGAAAGACAAAATGAGTCATATTTGGCCAAGAGCCGGGTTGTGTCTATATTGTTTCATGCAAGAACAAAACCTTCCTGCCTCATTTCTGAAATCTTTAAGAATCACAGCAGGCTTCACAAAGGGAAAGAGGTTAGTACAATTTCTCAAAGGAAAGTAACACCATACTCAGCTTTGTAAATTCATTATTGTGAATTAGTGCTTCACTGACTCTGACTTCACTGGATGAATCAACAGTCTTAGAGTTTTCACTTGTGCCCAAAATAATGATCACCAGAAGTGTTCATGATGTGGAAATCATATCACAAGCACATATTCTGCGTATATAAGGATCCAGATGCTCATCATCCAAACATTTTGTTTTTCACACATTCTCTCTGTCACACACACATCACAATGTGTCCATTGTCTCAGGAAGATAGAAGCTACATAGCATCATTAAACAATCTTTCTCTTTCTTCCACACCCATCTATTGACCTCCATTCTTACATTTTTCTCCATCTATCCTCCATCCTCCCATTCATTTTCCCCCAGTCATAAAGTTTCCTTCCTCTTATGCATACATTTTATCACATTCACGTTTTTATTCAGCTTTTCTATTGCAGAATGTTGAGAAAAACAGGTACCTCTTTCTTTCTGAGATAGTAGAGAAAGAAAAACAGAATATATTAGACCTCCAAAGTTTCAAGTGATCTTCAAACTACAGTTTGTCCACATGTGATACACAGTGGAATCTTCCAGAAGAATGCTCTTAATCCAAAATGCTCTTATACCAAACTGACGTTTCCCGTAGGAAACAATGTAAAGTCAGATGAACCGTTCCCCGCCCCCAAAAATATTCATAAAAAAATCCAAAAGAGATGATGTCATGGACAACTGGTTCCTTTTCAGAAGGAACTCAAAGTCAGGTTCAAGAACGCAGTCAGGCCACAGTTTTCCCCAGGCAGAATTGAGGGTTCTCTTGGTGACCCCCTCCCAGGCTTTACTGATGATCTTGAGGCAGCCCACAATAGTGAAATGATCCTTCCAAAACTCTTGAATGGTAAGGGTGGTTTCTTCGGTCACCTCGAAGCATTGCTGAAATAGGGCTTTTGTGTAGAGCTTTTTAAAGTTTGAGATGACCTGCTGATCCATGGCCTGGAGTAGTGGAGTGGAGTTGGGAGGAAGGAACTTGACCTTGATAAATGTGAACTCCTCCAATAAGTCATCTTCAAGGCCTGTAGGATGGGCAGGAGCATTGTCCATAACCAGCAAGACTTTGAGTGGCAGATTCCTTTCCAGGAGATATTGCCTCACGGTAGGACCTAAGATTCCTGTTGATCCATTTGATGAACAAGATACACAGGCCTTGCTGCTGGATCTCCACATCACAGTTAACTGGCTCTTCTGCACCTTATTTTCTTGAAGGTGCGTGGGTTCTTGAAATGATACTTGAACAGGGCTTTATCTTCAAATCCCCACTTGCATTGGCACAGAACAAGAGGGTAAGACGGTCTTTCTTGGGCTTGTGACTGGGCATTGCAGTCTCTACTGCTGTGATGTAGGTCCTCTTCAGCATCTTTTTCCAGAAGAGTCCTGTCTCATCTCAGTTAAAAACTTGCTGTGGCAGGTAACCCTTGGAAGTCACAGAATTTCTGAACTCTGTAGCGGATGCCTCCGCTGCCTTAGCATCTCAACTCGCTGCCTCTCCACGCCTCAGAACACTATGAATGCCACTTCTCCTCTTAATATTATTGAACGTCCCCAGCTCACCTTGAAATCTGTTTCTTCTTCTGTTGACATACCTGGCGACTTCACTATGAGATCTGTGTACAATGCCCTTGCTTTATCACAGATCATGTTCTTGGTCACAGTATCACCTGATAATTGCTTCTCATTGAGCCACACAAGAAGCAACGTTTCTACGTCTTCCAGAACACATGGGAGTTGCTTGGTATTCTTGTGACTCTTTTCTCTGGATCTACCCTCTTTATCTCTTCTTTCTTTTTCAGGATGGTGCAAATTGTCAATGTCGACTTGCTATACATTCTTGCAAGGTCAGCCATGCGCACACCTCAGTCATGCCCCTCGATGATTTCCTTTTTAAGGTTTACCACAATCATCTCCTTCTTCTTACCGCCTTTCTTTTCACACTTCTTCTTTATGGGGCTTCCCACACACACATGGAGTCATAGTACAGCACACATAAACATGCATAGTAATAGTGTAAAATGCACATGGCAGTGTCAACAGAATTCTCACGCGGATGCTGCTTGAATGAGAAATACAGAGCATGCTGACTGAGGATGCATAAGTTATTGTACGATGCTTGTCTTGCAAGTTTTCACTCGTTAACCAAATTAAATTTTATTAAAAAAAATTCTCGTCTTGAGGAACACTCGTTAACTGAGGTACTCACAATCCAAGGTTCCACTGTATATGCAATATTGCTACAAATGAATGAAAAGCTTTGATATGAATAAGCCTTTCCCAACTTGAGGAAGTCCATGTAGTTTTGATTTAACTCTCAGAAGGCCATGCTTGAGATGCCATCAAGATAACAGTGGAAATGTTGTCCTTTATATCAAGAAATCATATATCCTCCAGTGAATTGATTTGTTTCACAAGCTCTAGAATTCAGGTACTGTTAATTAGTTAATAATATGCATGATTCTGCAACCTCTCACATAAGCATTTATGTAAATACATATGTACACATGCATGTATCCCCAAATTAAAATATTTGTCTAATCACTCCATTCAGAAGGTTAAAAATTTTTGCTTTTTTACCTTTCCTGATTCCATGAGAGGCAAACTATGGGGGGATCCTCTTTCCACCAAACGCACTCTGAAAATAAAAATATATAGAATCGTAATTATGAATGAATGCATAAAAAATTGCAGCAACTGTTGCTTTCAAGAACCTTAATTACAGCCATTGTTGCTTTCTGCTTGCTGAAAAACCACTTCTCTGCTTGATGGAAGATTCAGCTTTTGAAAATAAACTTGCGATTCTCTACCTGCTTACTGGAAAAGGTTACTGAATATAGCTTGATTTACTTTTAAGTCAGGGATGCACAAATTGAAACACCAAACTGTACCCAGCATGAAAACTTTGTACCGGAGTCAAGAGTGTTATCTAAATCAGACAACAACCCAACCCATTGAGAAGCAGTGGGTTAATTTGAGTAGCAAGAAACAGAAGTGATGGGACCGCTTGTGCTCAGAGAGAGGTTCTCATGTGTTAACGTTCTTTCCTTCCTCTTGTTCAATTTTCTGGACAGCCTGTGCTTAGTCCCTGGCACTTCTATGTTAGCACTGTTCATTCTCCATTCTTCCTTCTAGGCATCTCTCCTAGAAAAACTTCAACAACAGGTTACATTCAGAACTAGGGACAGATGACCAACTATGCATCTCTTCATCATTATGAAAAATTAACAGTTAAGAAAATGACTCTTCATCAAATCCCATGAAAGCAGTTAGCAAAAGTCTTAGAAACATGAATGTCCATGATGTCCGTGTGTGCAAAAAGTCAAGATGATATATGCAACTGCACAATTGAGGGCACATCCCTTTTTGATATGCAGGCAATATCCCTATTAAAAAATCTCAAACTTAACAAGCTCAGCAAAATTGCTTTCTGTTACAGCCAAAACCTTGAGAAATTTTCATGAATGGGATGGTTAGCTCAATGTTTCTCAACTTGGGGAACTTCAAGATGTGTAGACTTCAATTCCCAGAATTCCCCAGCCAGCATACTCAGCACACCTTTAAGTTACCAGGTTGAAAAATACGGGGCTACATTAAACTGCCCTGACTGAAGATACTTAAAATTTTGCACTAAATTGTCATTCCTAAAGAGATAGGAGGACATTATTAAATACAATGGGAAGAATATTAATAGCATTTCATTAAAACTTGTTTAATATATTTAACTTAACTGAAATACAGCTTTGGCCTTGTTCCTCCCTCCTGCTCTTTGCTGGCTCTACTTAATTATGGGAATTTAGCTGCAGAAGTCAATGACAGCCCTTAGCACGAAAAAACTGAAATTAATTTGCATATTAAGACTTTAGATGCAGAACATAGGGCAGGTCAAGGAGGGGAGGGCCTAAGAAAGCAGAGATGTTCTGTTGGTGCTGATTTTTTCACTTCACCTAGGCTGTATCTAGAGCTGCTCAGCATTTTTTCCAGGAGAGATAATTAATCCATGTGAAATTACTTCCTGACCTTTAGAATATACAACTTTTATACATCAGAGCAGAAAAGAGGAAGGTTGATTAATGTATATCTATCTACTCCTTCAAAGTGGAAATTTCTCAGGCAAGTCAATCTGAACAGTTGCCTTTTCTTTGCCATCCCTGCTATTCCTCTGAAAATGACACTGAGTGATTTTAATAACTATTTATTCAATAATAATGTGTCTAACACCCTCTCTCCACAAAGTTAAAGGCTGTAGTAGGAGGTTGCATATAGCAACAAGGCTGAAGAAATACTGCCTGCCATAGTCAAATCTTGAGCTTTGTGATTCAACTGGGATTTGAATTTGAGACACATTGGATTAGAAATTCAGTGTTCATTTCATTGTAACACCTGGGACTGTGTTCAAAACAGGCTTGAGAGATTTGCAAAAGAGATGCTAAGAAGAAATGATCAAATATCTTTGAAAACAAGATTATTTTATAGGAGGGTTGTATGGTTGTTGGGTTAAAAGGAGGAAAAAAGTGCTTCTGGGAGCAAGTGAGTGCACAGGTAGTACCTCCCAGTAGTGGGATTCAGGGGCAGCCATGTTATCCTGAAAAAAGATGTAGCTGCTTCAAAGAGTCACTGGAAGATACTCTGTATTCTGAAGTCCATTTTCCTCCTTTGAATACAACACACTGTACAGTCCTATTCTATAGTCTTTTTCCCAATCATATACCACTTGGCTTCAGATCAGTAGAAATATTTCTAATGAACATAAAGCAAATAGCTAAACCCTCCAATTAATTCATGTACAGGAAAGCAAGAGACCATCAAAAGTTATTATTTTAATAGAATTTTATTTATTTATTTATTTATTATATTTCTATACCGCCAAAATCCTTAAACAATTTAAGTTTAAATTAAATTAAACAATTTATTAAACAATTCCTACTTAGATTCTACAAACATAATCACATGAAATACTGCATTTTTGTTTTCAGAAAAGTATATTCATCAACAAAATGTTTATTCATCCAAGTTCCAAATATCTCCCCTTACATTACCATGTACTCGACCAAAGGGGCACACGAGAGTGAAAGCTACAATTTCAGGGATTTTGTTAGTGCACCTGTTGCTCTAAATGTCATTCTTTAAACAGTGATAGACTAAGGGAGCAAAGAAGAATGTGAATTTGCCAGGACTACAAAGAAGGCTAGGGAGGAGCTGCAAATATATATTGGCATATTACGGAAGGCTCATAGACGTGGGAAGAAAGAAGATAGGAATATGAACAGTATCCAAACAGTGGCTTATCAGTTACGCAGGAGGGACTATGGAGAACCAATGTGCTTTTAGTTTAATAATCTAGAAATGCCACCTGAACCTTCAGTCCTTTCAAATATCTGCATTTCTTTTCCTTGCCATATTTTTAAAATATATCCCTTTCACAGATACATTAATAATACATTTTCTTGGCTGCTCCCAGAATAATATGGCTCAAGATGTTCTAAATAGTGTAGGATGAAAAGAGAAAATTCCAGAATTATCTGGAAAGCTCAGATCAATAAATGTCACCCACCTCTCATAAAGGGAAATAATTTACATCATCAATCTACAGTTATACATGCTGTACTTTGGAATTTCCCATCCTAAAAGTGTCTGTAACTTCCATCAAAACTAGGTTCATCTAACATCTTTAACTATATCTTGTTGAATTAATTCATCATTGGCCAGCTTTACACAATATGTTAAACCAAAACTAGACAAACCATATCATGAATTTGCATGACATGTGAACTCAGGAACTGATTACATCTGATTGCAAAATAGGTGAAAATGGTAAAAATACAAAACAAATTGGTTTTATATTTAGATTTTCATTTGGTTATTTTAATATGTGGAACATAAATTTGCTGCAAAAAAGTATATGAAAAAGAGTTGGATTGTGTTAGTTTTTCTTCAGATTAAAAGGCAGAAACTATTTTTATATCATGGATTTTTCTTTCTTTCTAGATATATTATATATATCTGCCACCCATCTGGCCTAGGTTTTAGTATGGTTTACCGCCTTGATTTCCTCATGTGGACTATAAAATGCAGACGCTTTTCCGATATGGCCCTGGCTGATTTCTCCAATGATGAAAGAGAGATTTTGCTACTGGTGCTGGAATTTTATAGGTTATCACCTAGAAATTATTTACAAGTGGGATTTCTTTGTGGAAATGTTCTTTTCTACCTGTTATTTTAGGCACTTATCAAGGAATCATCTTTTTACTAAGGCTTTTTCTGTGTGAATATATTTTAAGCAGATATTTTATTTGCTAGTACTTAAATGTTATCTGCCCTTTTGCTTCTTGGTATTTTAACTTTGAGAAGTTTGAATATACAAATGCAACAAAGAAATTGCTTAAATGAAATAAGTAAAAATAAATCTGGGAGTTTAAAAAAACAGCAGGAAGTAAAAAAAAAATTCAATCTATCCACCTATCCATCTATCTCCTTTTTGTCTCTTATTGTGATCAAAGAGATGTGACAGGCATTTTTATTTTCTTTCCTCAAGTACCACATTTCTAGTTTTGAATTTGGCAAAATTAAAATAAAAATTATACCTGTCGTGTCTGAGGGCCCTCATGTCAACATACACCGTGGTTGGATCTGGCCCAGATGTTCCCTGTAAAAAAACCTATCAGTTAGCTTCTGATGAATAGGTCTTCTCTATTTATTTATTGTTACATTTTAAAAACTGAAAACCTGTTGTACTGTCATGATAAGAAACACAGCACACATCAGTATGGTATGCATGTAGAGATCTAATCATCTCTTCTTTGCTTCTTCAGTACAAACATGATTTCTACTTGTCCATCTTCTTGAAAATGAGTCTCAATGGAAAACAAGTTTGGTAAATTCTAAAAGAAGTGGCTGAAGACAAACAGCTTGTAACAGCTCAAGCATGTGATTAAATTTTCTGAGACAAAGATGCAAAAATTTTATTTAAAGTTGAAAATTTTCTAAAACAAGACATCTGATATTAACATGTACAGATTTTAAAGCATACTGTATTTTAAAAAGGAGTGCATTAATTTGTTCATGAAGTCTTCACTTCTTCCCTGACCATTTCACATATAATACAGTATTTTTTTCTATATCCATGTACTTACACTTTTTAGAGCATTTTTCTTCTTTCTACCCTAAGACTGAGTTTACACACTACATTGTACCATGGTTTATTGACTGGGATCACACATCACACAAGCAAAAAAACATGGTTTACAAACCACACAGACTGAAATCACACTGAATGCAAATGAACAAATTGCCTTAGTATATCATGTGAAGTAGCTCAAGAGAAACCTGCACCTCCGTGCAATTTAAAAAAACTAGTAAGACATGGTAAATTGGGCTAAGTACCATGCAATAATTTACCAATGCAAACTAAGACAGATTATTTGGATTAGAAACTAGATGCATTAAACCACACTGCTTTCTAATCACCTTCAGGTTCTGTTGCAACACTGGCATAGCAAAGCCACTTCACATGTTTGGAGACGCTTTAAGACTTAAAGTGCCCAACCTGTCCTGTACAATGTGATGAAAATGTGCATTTACAGAATGGCACATTCTATACACATATTAGCTATGAAGGGATAACTGATTTATTTTACAATATTCTGTTGATTGAAAACTCAAAACTCAATCAATATTCTGTTGATTGAAAACTCTAGACTGGATGTATACAAAGAGGGAACAACTATAATGCCAGCACAAGTTTTATGAGCTGGTTTTGTGAAGTTTTAATTTATGTATGACCAAAAGGCCCAAATAAGATGTAGTGATTAAGGTATTAGACAAGAACTGGGGAGACTAAGTTCAGGTTTGCTCTCAGCTCCAGATTTTCACTGGATTACTTCAGCCAGACACTCTTTTTCAGCTAAATTATTATGGTGGGCAAAATTGAAAGGGGTGTTAAATATATTGCCCTGAGCTCCTGAAAGAAAGGTGGATAACAATGATAAACCAAGAACATTTGGGATATCTACAAAAATAAAACAAGCTGGCATGTCATGAGGTTGAAAAAGACGGACACTGGATTTGGACACTGGACTCTTGAATTTCCAGGCTGCTTTTTGGCACTTTAATTCTTGGCAATCCTTAAAAAAATCAGGCCCTATGCTAAGAAAGCAGGAGACATCAAAACAAAGTAACGTACTAAACATTGACCAACATCCCAACACCAGGAAAGCAAGAGAAAAATTACAAAAGGGCATCACAAGGCAATATGGCATAATGCCAACACATTATTTCTTGTGTTGGCATAGAGGGGCTCAGCACACAAGGGCTCACTTCTCAATGTATTAATACACTCAGCAGCAGCGTAACAGACTAGTGCTGAGAGCGGAGAAGCATATTACCATTAATGAAAAAATGGGGGAGTGAGAGAGAATCACTTTGTATGTATTATCTAAGGAAATATTTGCATGATTGATCAGACGCAGGTTATAAAATTCAGTTGGGACCATTTGTATCTTAGGGTGTTGTTTTTTAAAACACATTCCCAAGCATGTTATAAAGTGTTGGTTCACTTTTTGATGAAGATTATATATTGATCACAGCTATTAATTACTTCATTTCTTTACACAAAATTTCCTTCCCTTGATGTTTCCTTGTCAATGGCACTCCTGACAGTTGCAGGTAATTACAGAAATTACGTGCACATCCCCATTCAAAGGTCTCCGGATTCCATCTAGTCTGTCCATTGCCAGGAGGATATTTTAGGGAACACATAATGTCCCTACCTGCTCTCCCAGTTTTCCCAGCCTGTGTGGCTACAATGGCAGGAATAGGGGGAGATAGGGAGAAGGAAAGACAATAACACATGAAAAAACAATATAAAAGTAATAATAATTGAAACAAATGGAAACTGAGAAGAAAATAAAGAAAATTATGCAGAAAGAGTGGAATAAAAACTATGTCCAATATAAGAATTTTATAAACTATATATTCTATCATTTAAAAGTCTATAAATGAAAATAAATACATGGATAAAAGAAATAAGATGAAAGTGTACATTTTAATAGAACAGAGAGACAGAAGTATGTAGATTTTCCAATTTTAATAAGGAAAAGTTCAGCAATTTAAGAGACATTATAGATACTATTGTTTTGGACATTGTGTGAAACTCAGATGAAATGAGCTGTACTTAACATTTAATTTATATAGTTCCCATTCATTTTTCAAATTATTAAAATGAAAAGGAATATTTCATTGTTAAACCTGAAAAGCACATCTGTGTGTAGGAGAAGGAACAAGTCATTCATCTTCAGAGGAATGTTCAACTCTTACCACTTGATGGGTCATACTATCATGGCCACCGCTCCCCTGCATCAAACACAATTTTCTTTCCATGAATGAAACTGAGCCAAGAAGTTCTCCATTCCCCAAACTAAAATGCAAATTTGCTAAGTAATTTTAATTATAAGGATATTGCTTTTCAAGGGCAAAAATGGTACATCCTGAACTATACCAATATCTCTGTTTCACTGTTAAGTGTCAGCCCCGCTAGGTAGACTACCAGACCATGAAATCAATTCCACAGGGAATCTGAAACTACTTTTATTGAGACTGACTGTAATAACAGAATCTTGCAAATCTGATTATGCTGTATCTCCTCTTCTCCTTATACTCTAGCAAATTGGGGAGGCATCTGCCTGAGCCATGAATGTTATTTTGTTTTTTACTTTAGGGGAGGAGGCAACAGAGCCTGCATATCTCGGTCAAGATCATCTTTATTCTCTACACTAAGTTTTCTATTTCTGCCTGTTGCAGTGCTCCTATCCAAACCAATATCAGAACAATCTTACAATGCTTATTCAGAAATGGGTCCTGCTGGATTCCAAAGGGCTAAGTCCTAAGCACCTGAATTCAACAAGTCTCAAATTCTATTATCAATTCACCCACAGGACACAGTGGGCTAAAGTAAAGGCATGGACTAAATAGATAATTTAGATAAATTGAATAATTTTCAAAGAAGGAAAATAGATGATCTCCTACTACATAAATTTTGCATCCTACAAAGATCTTCCTGCAATATATTGCTGGTTTTAAGTATCATAAAACACAGTATAATGCAGGAAATATATAGCTGATCTAATAGGAACTTCTAAGATCAGGAAGTAAACTTCTAAGACCTTGGATGTGAACCTTGTGGAAAAGATTTATCTAGAAAACATCAAGTTGCCTATTGTTCTACAATTTAGATCAACAACAGACAAATATTCTCCAGATATGCTGCACTACAAATCCCATAACCCTCCAGTAACATAGCAAGGTATATCTACAAATAACAACATTCTCAGAATTTTGCATGGATAAATTATTTGATTCTTCTCAGTCAATTGTCCATCTGAACAATTAAGATAAAGATTAAGTTGGCACTGAAGAAAGTTTAAAATGAAGTTTTAAACAGGCAAGGAGCTCTAGATTTCTGTAAAAGGCATCCTCTCTACCAACATACCAACTGGTAAGAAAATACCTATTCATTCTAGACAATCAAATTGTGAATATCAGATGGTTTATATCCCAGGGTTCTGAACAAACTGGCAGATGTGTTCTTGGAATCACTGAACAAATCTCTCAGGACTCCTGGAGCATGGGGGAACTGCCAGAGGATTGGAAAAGAGCTGATATGATTCCAATCTTCAAAAAGGGAAAAACATGGATCTAGGAAATTATAGACCAATCAACCTAACATCAATATCTGGGAAAATCTTAGAAAAGATAATCTAGCAGCAGATTTGTGAACACCAAGAAATAAACAAGGCAATTACTATAAGACAGCATGAGTTTATTAAAAACAGATCATGCCAGACAAACCTTATTGTCTTCTTTGATAAAATGACTAAGCTAGTGTGTCAGGGAAATGCTTTGAGTATAGTATACATGGACTTCAGTAAGGAAATTGATAAAGTAGACCACAATTTACTTCTTTGTAAGATAGAACAATGTGAGATAGACAGCATCACCACCAGATGGATTCACAGTTGGCTGACCAACTGCACTCAGCATGTAGTCTTCAATGGAACTACATCTATATGGAGGAAATGCAGTGGGGTCCCTCAAGGTTCTGTACTGAAGATAGTGCTCCTCAACATCTTCACAAATGATCTAGATGAGGGGATAGAAAGGGAGCTCATCAAATTTGCAGACAACATCAAGCTGGGGAAGATTGCTAACACTTTGGAAGACAGACTCAAGATTCAAAAAGATTGTGACAGACTTGAGGATTGGGCTTAGCTGACACAGATGAAATTCTGTGGTAAGAAAAATAAGATTGTGCATTCAGGTAGGAAAAACCAAATGCACAAGTATAATGTTGCTGCCAAAAAAGCCAATGTAGTTCTAGGCTGCAGAGGATGAGCATCAAGATCACGAAAAGTGATGGTATTGCATTATATTACACTAGTGAAGTCACACTTGAAATACTGCATCCAATTATGGTCACCACAATACAAAAAGATGCTGAGACCTAAAAAGAATATGAAGAAGAGTAAAGAATAACAAAGACGCTGAGGGGTTTGGAGGCTAAATCATATGATAAATGGTTACGGGAACTAGGTATGACTAGCATAACAAAAAGAAGGATTAAGGGCGACATGATAGCTTTTCTCCAGTACTTGAAGAGCTGTCACAGGGAGGAGGGGGGTCAATTTGTTCTCCACCTGATAATAAAACAAGAAGCAATGGGTGAAAGCTCATTAAAGAGAGATCCAACTTGCTAAGGAGAAATTTCTAACAGTGAGTAGATTTAATCAATGGAACAGATTGCCTCCATTGTTGGAGGTTTTCAAGAAAAGATTGGACAACCACTTATCTGGGATAATATAAAATTTCCTGCCTTAGGCAGGAGGTTGGGACCACAAGACTTCCAGGGTCTCTTCCAGCCCTATGATTCTATACACCACATTGTATATCACCAATACTTTTTTTAGGATATATATTTTACTGCAGATTGAATATGATAGATTGATCCAAATAAAAACTTCATTTTGATTCTTCTGAAACTAATAGGGCAAGTCAATCTTACAGTGTAATTCATTGACTTCAATAAGTTTTTTTGTTGTTCAGTCACTTAGTCATGTCTGACTTTTTGCAACTCCATGGCCTGTAGCATGCCAGGCCTCATTGTCCTTCACTGCCTTCTGGAGTCCATCAAATCCACACCCATCGCATCTACAATGCTATCTAACCATCTTATCCTCTTTCACCCTCATTAGGAGGCTCTTTAGTTTCTCTTCACTTTCTCACACTAGAGTGATATATTTGCATATCTGAGATTGTTGATATTTCTCCTGGCAGTCTTAATTCTAGCTTGTGATTCACCCAGCCCAGCATTTTGCATGATGTAT
>JANHZU010006590.1:170651-184359 GCA_032468055.1 Acrochordus granulatus | reverse complement strand
GTCTTTCCGGGATCTTTCCTGGGCAGTTTGGAAATGTTTCTCATCATAATCTGCCTCCGTGCTATGATGGGAGAAGAGGGGGATGGGCTGGATGGTTCCAGGTGTCGAGGGTGAGTGTATGTTTTTGTGTGCATGTGTGTTTTTGTGTGTGTGTGTGCACACAAGAAGGGTCCTGGCTGGCATGGGGGAGACGAGAAGGAGGAGAGGAAGGGGAGGGGGATTGCCTGGAAGGAGAATCTGGAGTCTGAGTCTCGCAAGTTCTTTCTCTTGAACTCCTTTCACTTAATTTACATTTTTTACATGAGAGAGAAGAAACGTCGGCTCCATTGTGAGATTTCCTGTGTGAGTTCATTGCAAGGTGCTCATCTTGCAAGTTGCGCTCATCAATCGAATTAAATTTTATTAGAAATTTTTGCTCATCTTGCAATCCAAAGTTCCAGTTTGGACACTCGGTCCCTGAAAGATTCGCTATCACTGATCTATGCCAATTGTCTTCAGCGTTTTCCTAAGGCTGTTTCTACCTTCTGCCCTGCCATAACACTCCAATCTGGTTGATCTCAAGCTTTGTTTCTTTTCAATGTTTGTCTAGTCCTCTTTAGCAGCTACACCTACAGTTTACAATCAGTTCTAAAATAATATTAAAAGAATAAGTCCAACTTAGCTTCCTGAGAGAGTTAAGGCAAAGTCATCAGAACATGTACAGGTAATCCTTGATTTATGACTAGTCACTTAGAGACTGTTTGACATTATCACTGATCTGAAAAAAGGACTTACAACCTGGATTTGAAGTTCCAACAGCCAGGCCCCTTCCACAATGACATGACAAACTTTAGATGCTTGGTAAGACTTGATGCATTTGTCATCATTTGTAGCATTCTGTGGACATTTGACCTCATTACAATGATTTTTCCCAAAAATGGCACTTCCTGCTTTGGCAAAAGTGAGGCCATAATGAACCACTGGTTTGCTTAATGACTGATGCATTTGCTTAAGAACCACTGCAAAAAGGGCCGAAAAATCATGTGACCAACTTATTTTATTACCTTAACTTATCATTAATGACATATGACTGTTTTGGGCAGGCTCCATTAGAGTTTTACATTGAGAACTATCTGTAATATCTAGGTAGTCTTTCATAAATATGTTAAAACAACAGTGCAAATGATCATTTTTCATTTCCTTCCAAAATGCTCAAAGGATATATCCTGAGATTTGACATTAATCCTTGCTAAGATAATTAAAAACTACTTTCTCTTACCTTTCTGGTAAGTGGCACTTCAATAGGAACAGGAACAACTTCTGCAAGAAGGCAGCCATAAAAAGCTACCATAAAAGCTGCAGGATCATTATTGGGAAAAACTAGTGCTACCTGTAAAAAAAAAAGGAAGAAAAAATATAAAATTTATATATGATATAAATATTAAGTAATTAAGAAGGACCATAAATATGTTTTAAACTATTGGCTAAAATACAGAAATAAATCATGATGTATCCAAATTTAGTTCCTGAATATGATGCCTTCCAAAAATGCCAGAATTTAAAGGATTGGAGATTACTTTATTTGCAAAAAAAATAAGCAAGGATGGACAATGATGAATACCTGGAGGGTAGATCCACAGGAAATCCCAGGTACTGGGTTAGAAGGAAATGGCAAACCACCTCTACACTATTTCCAAGAAGCTAATGGAGCTGTCCATATTGTCCTCAGTCATCAAGGTCAGTGCTTTTTTCCTAGTATGGTGGAATGTAGTCTGGATTCCTGGGAGGGAGGGCTGCATTCCAGAGAGCAAAGAGCAATGGAGTTTGGAAAAATTTGTCAGGAGAAAGAGGGTTAAGAAAACTCCTCCTTAGCAATGTCCAAAGTATATTTATAGTATCGCAAATAATTGCTTTAGTTTGGTAAGATTCCTGTATATAGGTGAGGAACCATAATGAAATTGTTCAGAAGTAACTCCATGTGTCTTTCTTGATTCTTAGGGCCTGACATCAAGCAACTGGTGTCACTCCACATTAAATTATGCTAGAACTTCCATCAAGCTATGATTTTTGACCAAAGATCTTCTGTGTTTGCCATCATGGAAGAAAATCTGTCTGGTAGTTACAGTAGCAGGTTATTCTCAATGAAGGGCCCAGTACTATGGAATTCTTCTCCTTGATGGTTCCCTCAGCAAAGTAAATTTTCTATCCAGTTTAAAAATATTTTAAAAATTTACTTTTACATTTTGCCTTTCTGAAAACAGCATGGTTATGCTTTCAGTCTGTTCCCTAAATTTTTATACTGACACCATGGGCTTTTTTGGATGGATTTATCCAGTATTCAGTGTTTTGGTATTAATGTTAATTGCTACTTTCATTTCTATATTTATTATTAGCTCCTTTTTGTTTGTTGAATTCTTATTAATTGTTGCAGCTTGGCTTTTTAATAACATGTAATACACAAGTACAGTGTAGTTCAGCAGCATCAGTATTGTTTTCAATACTATCAGAGTAGATACCTCTAAAGAGACCAATAATGGTAACCAAGGGAATGGGATCTTTTAAGGCCAAATTGCTTCTACTAGGAATGATCCTTTAGATCCTTTACGATTTTTGATGCGACTTGTTCTTATTGATCAGCTTCTATGTGATTCTATTTAACATTAATTGGAACTTGAAATATATGTAAATCCTTATTTCAATCTTATTTCTAAGAAACTGAAAGATACATAAATTGACTTTTAAGTCTTTTAAGCCTAACTAACCCATTTTTCATTTTGATCACTTTTCAATTGCCACATGTATAAATTGGTTAATGGAAAACTGCAATCACTAGATGATGCACTTATGTTTTGTTATTAGTTTTTGATAGCTGCTGAAAATCATGCTTCTAATTGGGCTCATAAAAAAGGAACATAAACAAACTGCAAGGCTACACTCCTGGTTGCAAATCTGTTTTATTCTCTTTTCCTGATTAAAAGGAAAAAAAGAAACATTGCATTTTATTTTCCTGTTTCCTGTTGATCATTTTCAAACTGCATTTCTACATATTCCTCCTCTCCTGACATTCAATTTCATTTTGTATGATGTAAAAAGCTTAAATAGGAAAAAGGCTAAAACTTTGCACAGTCACTCAGTGATGCTATATATTTTCAAGAGAAGGGTGGCTTTCTTTGGAATAATCATTCTCAAATAATGATAAACTGATAGCACTAATTTCTGTAATCAATTTTTTGGAGAACTCTGTTGCAAGGCCTTTTGTTTTGAGGTCATGACAACTAAATGCTATTCATTAGCTGTCATTCTAATTTGCAGGTTGGTGTCACCCACTCTCTTTGCTTCTTATACCCATGGGAAGCTTCATCCAAAGCATGGATCTCCATCTGTTACTTTATTTATTGCACTACTATGCCAGCTTTTGCAGAGTATTTAGTATGTGAAAAAATGTATGCACTAAAGGTATTAATGCAATATGTTTATCCATAAATGGAAAACTTGTTTAAAAAACTTAGTATATAGTCAAAGAAAGGTCCAAAACATTATACCAAGCTTCACATATATAGAATAATCTAAATCTCTCTCCATGCATTGGTAGATATATATATAGTATAGCTTCCGTGTAACACTCTAGAGAATAAACTAACAATTCCAGACTAAGCGTTAAGCAAGAGATTCATTGAAATACACAGCAATCTGAGAGAGCACACAAGATGCAGAGAAAGAAAATACCTAGTTCTAATGTCAGTTTCATAACTTTCCTTCACTTATTTATTCCCTATGATGCTTCAGCCCAGTATGGGTATGATTACAGTCTTAAGCACTATCATAAATCAAAATGAAAGATTTTGTAGACACATTGATTTAAAGAAACAATGATTTAAATTTAACATCTGCTCACAATATTTTTAGTTTAATTCTTCATGAATTTAATTTCTTTCAGGAGAAAGAAATCATTTCTGTACTGACATAAGAAGTGCTCTGAAGTCAAACAACCTAAGACAAGAAAGAAATGGAGCAAAAACATTATTAGTGATAGGAGATAAAGCCAAGCAGCAAGAGGCAAGTAGAAGAGGTTAAACCGAGAATGTATATAAGAGTTCACTAATTTAATGTTAGCTGTTTCTTTTTATTGATTTGGGAGATTCACTTGCCACTATTTAAAGAAGCCAATCCCAGAAGTATAGTTGTTTCTGTAGAGTTTCATTAACATCCTCCAGTATTAACAGACCAAGCTTCAGTTAAACAAATAGAAATTTAAGTTATTTTTTTAGTCTCTTCACTTATATATTTTATTCTTTCCCACATTTTGATTGTAGCTCCTTTCCATTTTTCAGAAAAGAGAGGCTATAAAAGTTAAGTATCTTCTGCAGCAGAAGCTATCATTTTCATAATAGATATTTTCATTGCCAAGTAATAATGAGTATTCTTATGGAAACTCAACTGAAGAAGCAGCTGTACAGAACCTAAGGAAAACTGAATACAAGGTAAATTCCAGAAGGACATATTTGCACATGGGAAATTGCACGCAATATGAACAAGGCAACTCCCTAGAAACTGAGGAAAAAACCCACAGCTCCCAATACCACAAGAACAGACCATGACTATCAGAATGGAGAAGCATTGGTTAGTACTGTTCCCCACCAACATTTCTGTCAATATTTCTTGCAAGATGTAGGTTTTTTTTTCCTTTTGTAGTGCATAGCAGCTTTGATGTTCTGACTATTGATTCAACTGTGGTGTTGAATCCACACCATAAGAGAAAGCAGTCTTATGAGAAAAAATTCACTAGGTATGTAAATAAAAAGTAGAATCAGTAAACTAGTGTCATCACAGTGACTTGGATGAACAAAAAAGGGATATGAAGAAACCCATACAAGATATCAAAAGTGATATTGGAAAAAGAAAAAGCACAAAACAGTAGTGAGAAAGGGGATTGGTGAATAAATAGCAGGAATAGTGATAATTTTGGCAATGAAACTCAAGGAATGATGAGAATCCTTCTTCAACCCAGTGTTTCACAGATGGACTTCAGAGAGACAGTTAAATGCTTGTGGAAAGATAAAATAAAGAATGGGGTTTCTATAATACAACGTGGTGGCATATTTCTTGAGGGGAGTATATGGATGGAATTGGCCTTTAGAAACATTTTGGTCTGATGAGCAAAAACATTTATCATGGAACAAATAATTCTTCAAAATTCTTTTATCTTGCTTGCATATCATGTAGATCAGTAGTTTTTAAACTTTTTTAGACCATGGAATCTGTCAAACCCACCCATTTCCCAAACAAAAGGCAAAGCTGTAGTGAAAGTGATTTTTTTTTCATCCACTGAACTTAGTTTCTGCAAAGATTCCATGGAAAATAGTTTGAAAATCCTGATATAGATTTTTTTTGTGCGTGTGTGTGTGTGTGTGTATGTGTATATATATACATATATATCAGGGACATCTGATTTTAGATGTCTTTTTTGGCTTTCAAAAAACATGTAGGGTCAGCAATTTATAAGAGTTTTGATCTGAAAGACAAGGGGAAAAATCATGGTAGGAGAGATAGAAGAGATGCACATTATCAGCTCTGGACCTGATATAGATTAATTTCCTCCCCTGAATGTCAGCGAGAGAAGAAAGTTTAAAAATGGTTCTCTATTTCTATCTTGCTGGCAGAAATGCAACAGGGTTGTAATCCAGAAGGTCTAATGCTGAAGCTCTCTGTAGCCTAACATAGAACTTTAAACTGGATTTATCTAATAGCTACTGCATAAGCCATTATGGACTTCTGCATGAAAATACTTTGAAATGTTATGGAGAAAGATCATTCATATCACAATATGTAAAATTATTCATTATCAGAATTTTTTTTTAAATCAAGAAAAACTTGGAAAAGTTATGGCAACAATATTAAGAATTTCATAGGCCAAGAAAAAAGAAATTTCATTGAGGGAGAAAAAAGCCTCAGCTTGGATTTGGAATAGAAATGCTAGATGAATGAAACAGAGAGGTGAGAAATTGTGTCTTCTTAAGGACATGGGTTAAGTCTCTTACATTTCTGACAGATATAGTAATGCTGTGATTGAGATTCAGTCCCTCTCTTTAGGACTGAACAGAAATCACAAGAAAGTTGCCATGTACTCATACACACCCACATTTCAAGACCACTTTGTGGTAGCCTGCCCTTCTTTATCTTCTAATGTCAACCATTAGTGTTTTTAAATGGGAATATTTTTAACTGATTGTGCTGAACATCTTATTAATTAGCTAACAATACTCCATTGTTTAAGCCTGATCTTTTCACAAAAACTCTTTTGTTTTTAGGATTTCCCAGAATACACAGGCAGACATAATCCCAGTTCTAAACTGATTTCATCTACATGACAAGGATCTTTTAATGCTCTTCATATAAAGGAGTCATTGTGATATAAACGGCTTCTATTTTGAAAGAGAGACATATAATCTGTAACTATAAATAGACTGTTACAAATTACAGCCTCTTCAGCCTATTAACAATTTTTTTAAAAATATGGTATATTTTTAATAGTAAGCATATTAACAGTATGGGGAATAAGCATATTAACAGTATTTAATTCATTTCATTTCCATTTCATAGCTGAAGAACCAGCACTGTCTGAAGACACTTCCATGGCCATGTGGCCGGCATGACTACATGCCAAGGCTCACAGAATGCTGTTTCCCACCAATTGAGGCAGTACCTATTTATCTACTTACATTTTTTACAAGTTTTTGAACTGGGGCAAGTAATAGAAGCTCACCCTGTTATGTGGTGGTTCTTGGGTCTTGAACTAGGGCTGCCAACCTTCTGGCTAACAAGCCCAGTGTCTTAACAGCTAGGCCACTGCACCCTACTTGTTTATAGAAGGCAAAACACAAAAATAAAAACCATGATGCAAGAATTCAAAGATTAGGCAATCACACTAATGCAGGTTTTAAGCGTTTATGAAAATACTACAAGGCATACAAAGAGAGCAGAGCCACTTACCCTGTCTCCTGGCCGCACCATAGGTTCCTGCTTTGTGCCTAATTTATGCAGTATGTTATAAGCAACTTTCATACTACGGGTCCAAAGTTTACCTATTTAAAAAAAAGTATAAATATAGCATAGAATATTTAAGTTTTAGAACAAAATGGTTCAGAATACAATTTACTGATAGATTTGTCCCTGTACTGTACAGTCTTCAAATTTGTATAAAATTATTAGTTTATTCCAATCAGGGCATCTTCATAACACAATATATAACTGTGTTGGTAAGCCTCATATTTTAAACAGGTATCTTTTGAAAGTTTGTATTTTAAAACAATTTCAGTTCATCAACAGCTAGGGTCTATTGCTTAAATTAAACTTGGCTTTGACTGTCCTGTCTTAAAATCATCTGATACTCCTTCCTTTATTCCACCTCAGATCATTTTTTATTTCAGAATGCAAGCCAACTAATTGGATGTTCATGCTTAAAAAGGTTTTACTTATATTTATACAATCTTATGAAAGCTATCTAGATTTTATATTCAGAAGTTCACATCTACATCATGCATACAGGTTGTCTTCTACTTATAACCATTTGTTAAGCAACTGCTCAAACAGCTAGAACAGCACTGAAAAATATGACTTACAACTAGTCCTTGCACTTATAGCCAGTGCAGCATCCTTCTGGTCATGTGATTTGAGTGCTTAGCAACGGGCATGTATTTATGATGGTTGCAGCATCCCCATCAATGGGGGAAGCCAAATTTGCTTAAGGACTGCAATGATTTGCTTAACAACCATGGCAAAAAAGGTTGCAAAATTAGGCATGACTTACTTAACAAAAGCCTTGGTTATTAATGGAAATTCTGGTCCCAATTGTGATCATAAGTTGAGGACTACCTGTAGTTATAGCAGAGCAATCCTCCAAATTAAAGAAAATAGTACATCACAGGTCATATGAAGTCCTATACACACATATCAGAATTTCAAAAGAACACAGAAACAGATCCAAAATACAGTTGGGTCTTGTGCAAATCTTTCCCCAGTCCTGACAACGATACCTTGTTATTATAACTCTAACCAAAGAGCAATTCTCCACTCAAAGGTAAAAATTGATGAACCACACCATAATCTTACTTCTATCTTTTTTAGCAAGTGGTTTCCCTTGGCATTACAGCATTCAACTAGTAGCTACTGTCTTGTCAGTACAAACAGATCAGATCTATTACAACGATCTGGGAAAGTTTGATTTTGTTTTTTGAAATGTTTACATCGACAGTGTCATAGTTACTTATAAAAGTCATAATCAACATCAACTTTTTCTGAACAAGCTATTATATAAGTTGTATATCAGCATAGCTTAAAGCAAGGAAAATGAAAATGTTTTTAATCAATTTTGTCTGGAAAATTTTGAATGCTGGTTCAGATATTTGGCCCAAATTCATACAAGGCTATAACTAATCTATTAGTCACCTCCAGTAGAGATCAGCATCTTTAAGCCGATTACAAAAGTTCAGATAGGCAAAGGAAAAAAGCTATTACTGTTTTTTTTCAATAATTACTTTCTAGATGAAATCTTTTATTTGCAGTAATTAATGACAGTGTATGACAAAAGAATTAAAAACAGAAAAACAAGCTTTTGCAAACAGAATTTTGAAAATAAACAAGAAAGCAATTTGTTTTGAACCTCATTGATTTAATTAAAATATAAATAGTGATGTAAGCATAGACAGAAATACATCCCAAGAAAAGTATATAAAAGAGAAACCAACAGCTTTACACAAAACATATTTGATGGCAAAATGATGATTCAAGATGAAGATAGACAATAGCTTTGTGATATCTGTGACAAGAGTGTCAATAGATTAGCAAAATTAAACATTTTTTTTTAAAAAGCCTGAATTTTTATAAGATTTCACGAAAAAACACACAAGGTAAAATGTTAAACTTCATGAGATTTGAGCAATTTTGTAAGATTTCTGGTGATTTTTATTTTTAAAGGGAGATACATATCTTTGAATGATAATGCAAAATAGTGACAGTACTTTAAAATATGGTGGATCCTGGCGTAGGTCACCATAAACAGTTAGGGAGAAGAGTTTTAATGGAAAGATTAAATCAAATATTAATGGAAGGATTGTCTGATATATTCAACAATTACATGAACTAAACCAGGTAAAGACCTTGTACAATACAGTGAACTAAATCAGATAAAGACCTTGCATCTGCAGGAGTATGTCAAAATCAGCATGATGGTAGATTGGGATGCAAGCCCCAGCCCTTTTCTACATGTCTATCAGTGTTGCATACATGTTCAAAGTTGGTGGGACCTGCATTGCAAAGCTCCATCTATTTATCTTGCCCATTTTGATCTTCTGTGGCTGCTACTTGCTCCAGTTGTATAAGTTGCATGTAGTTAAACTGAGTTTTTGTTTTGAATATGATCATCAGATTATTTTATATTCAACATGCAAATTCAAAATATAAATTATAGATAGCCTTGCTTAATGACCAATAATTTACCGACCATTTGAAATAATGCTGGACTCCCCACCAAATGGTACTTATGACCAGTTCCCACAGTTTCAACAATGGCACTTTCCTCCATGGTCACATCTGGGTGCTTGGTAATTGGCTCACTTTTATGATCATTTTTATATGACTATAATTTATTACTTTTTTGCTGGTTTCTGATGAAAGACATCCATAGGAATAAATTTTATAACCACGATGTTTGTTTTACGAACATCATGTTTATTTCATGACTGCCGTGTTCTCTTTATGAAAGCTGTGTTCACTTTATGACTGCTGCAAGAAAGGTGGTAAAATCAGGCTTGTCGTGTGAGTGCCTTGACTTATGACCATCATAACTTACAAAGGAAATTCTGGGCTCCATAACTGTCATAAGTCAAAGATTGCCTGCACTTCAATAACCTATTTAAGCATGTGTTTGAACCTAGCCAATGAACACAAATCAATCCATTTGTCCTGTCAACTATGTTCCTTTTCCAAATGTGCAATGAGATCTTGCTGATATTTGTTATTGTCACTGAATATATATTCTTATCTGAAAAAAGTTTGTAGCTTATTGGAAATCAAAGCTTTATATCCTGACAGAAAGGCAAGGGAGTATGCTGTACTACTTTTAAGGCTGCTTTCCTGTGTGCATTTATTAGGGCTAAACACACATTGAACATGATTCAGAAAAAGTGTTTTATATCTCAGGTGTGTATCGAATATCCCTGCTATTCATTTGAGCAACCTGCCTTTTTTCCAAGTTTCTGTTAAAGGTCCAAAGCATTTCTTCCAATACTTTTTTCTACACAGAAGATTCCATTTAAAATCTATTGGATACATCTCTGAATAAATGTACTTAATTAAAATATATGTGCAGAAAGGAAGAACATAAGAAAGCATGGATACTGATGCTTTTATAAAACTTGGAGATTATTCCATTAGTCATGAATATGTCAAGTGTAAAGGCTGTCAACTTGTGGCAGAGAGGTAAGCTGAGAGAGAAGTAAATCACAAAATCAAGATCATATCATGAACAGTAGGAATGTCATTGCCACACACCACTAACTTAGCCACAGCAAGCCAGAATAGTCTTACCAAATCTATGCATATCAGTTCAGAATTTGACAAAAAAACAGCTGCAAACAATTGTACATTTTTTTCAGCATCACATGATACTTCACACAGCTTATGTGTTGCAATAATAGAGTGCTTTTCATACTCTTAAAATGTACAGAAATAGAGATTATAAGAAAGGATAGTATGAAAGTATTTCCCACACCAAAGAGCATTTGGTAAAGGTGGATTGGTAGTTCTAAGCAGAGTCACTCTGCAGCATGCCCACATGATAGTACTAATGCCCCCTGAATGCATGGGCTACTACAGGATCAGAGTAGATAGGTGTATATTTCAGACTGAGAATGATGGAACAGATAGTACAAAGACACAGTAGGAATTATTTTAGAATTGGTGCATAATAGAACCCTTCCTTAAATTGTTTCCATGCTGAAATACATAAACAGAAAACATTATGCAATGAGTATGCACTGTACAAACTCTCTTACTTCAAGAACACAAATTAACTACTTTTCTAGGACAATAAATCTGATGAATAAACACTATAACTGTTATATGCACAATGTGTGTACATGTGTGTAATTTCAGGAATGGAAAATATTTATGGAGTAACCTGACAGTTGAAAGGAAAATTAACATAAGAAAAGCCTACCACCTTCAAGGTAGTAAGGAAATGTCAATATTGAACCAAAGTATTATTTTTGCAGAATGCTATTAACTCTAAACAACATGGTTCTCCTGATTATTTTCTTGTTGCTGCTACAAACAGAGATTACTTAGTTGAGCACAGAACTCCATAAATTCCAAATGTGAACTTATCCATTTAACTACGTCCTTCTCCATTAAATATACCTTTCATGTTGGTTTCATTCATTTCAGTCAAGCTGTGTGCTTATAATTTATCCTGGGAGGAGGGACCCTTAAGAAATTATCATATCTATATTTAACATTACATTATTTTCAACATTCTATTATATCTCTTTAATCAAAAAGAAAAAAAAAAGATTGCTGACCGTAGGTGAGAATATATAGTGGTTTTCCATTGGTATCCATAGTGGTTAAACAAGGAGCTTTGGGGGAAATTGTTCCCCATCGTTGCAAGGCTGCTTCAAGTGAAGGAGGCCAGTTCGTAACCACGCCCAGCTGTTCCCCACGCATCGCTAACATCTGAGCTCCTTCTGGTTTTGGTTGGTTTGGATCTGGCTGTTGAACTTACAAATGTGAGAGGGTGTTATTTCATTTCATTTGGTACTAAAGTAGACAGAAAAAAACTAAACATTTACTTTTAAAAGAAAGCAACAGAAATGCAGAATTTGGTTTCAGAATGTTCTGGAGAACAATTTCTCCCACCTTGTGCACGACCCAAATGTATGAACATCAACTCCCAGAATTTGCCAGTGAACATAGCTAAGAATTCTGAGAGTTAAAGTCCACATGTCTGGAAACACCTACATTGGAGAAAACTGTTATAGAGAAATCTCTGGTCTATCTGAGATGTTAGAACAAGCAACGATTGGATTTTAGGGAATGTGCTACAAGCAAGCTCTTTCTCATTCATTCTTTCACTTTAATATTTGCAATAACCATGACTTTCTCAATTTGAGGTCAAACTGCCCCTCAAAGATCCTTCATGGATATTCAGAAATTCAAGCTGATGGATATATACAAACAATATTGTTAAAAGAATGTGTTTTACAAAAAAATAGTGAATAATGCTCTCCTTCCCAACCAACATAATCAAAGGAAGGGAAGGTTATTAATCACGTGTACCATTTCATATGATAACATTCAGCTCTTTATAACTACATCATCAAAGAGTATACATATTCAAAACACTAACATTCAGAATCATGAATCACCTGAGATAGTAAAGTCATGATCTCCTGTTATCCCATTATCACAAAACTGAGAAATCAAGTGATATACCACAAAAATGTGAAACCATTCTCTCTTCATTTTCAGTTAGATTCTCTTTGCTTCCTTCAATTTATGTTGACACCATGGAGAAACAACATACTACAGTGGTTAAAATATTGGATTTGAATCACAGAGACTCAACTGATGAAAGGGTTCAGTAATTGACTTTGGATTGTCTACTCTCTCTCAGCCTTGTGTACCTCATAAAGGGAGGATAAAATAAGGGTATAGACTCCTTATGCTGTCTTAGCCTTTTACCAGAGAAAGGCAGGAAATAATCTAATGAATAAATAATACACTGTCTTAAAAAAACCAAAACAGCTGTCCAATAGAACAAATACTTAAATAAAATTTTGAATGTTTGTTAATTCTGAAATGCTTCATCAGAACTCAGAGTAAAATAGAGGACCATGCATTATGCAGAGAACCCAAATTCACATGAAACAGCTGCATATTGATCTCCTTCCATATAATAAGAACCACATGTATCTTGGAGAAAAACTACAATAAATGTCTGGAATTTACCCATTTTTGTTCATTGATCTGCACCAGATTTCAACTTCCTAACATTATGAGCTAGATCAAATAATGTGGCCCAGAGTTTCAATCCTTTGGGCAAATAGGCTGGGTTCCATTCTGATTTTGAGTTTTCTTGAAGCTTCAGTCCAGTTTCTGGAAAATTGGGAACTTGAAAAAATTTATGCCATTACTTCAAACATAAAAAAGCTGATGATGATTCATCCTTTCATTGCAAATTGTAAAATGGCTATGATGAAAAGTAAAGGGAGTAGAAGTCCTAATTGCAGAGGAACTGGAAGTATGGCTGTGAATGACATTACCATTCCTTTTTTTTTTTCTTCCATCAGGCTCCTATCTTCAATCTATCAATGAGAAATTTGGAACAGGTATTTATTGCAGAGTAGCTTACCATTGCTTCATATTTAGTTATTTTGTGATCCACGATAATAAAATTCTGATTCTATCCTGAAGTTGTCAAAGAAATCTGCCGTAGAGTTGTTTTCAAGAGAAATGCATGCTCTGTCAAAAGGGCAATTGTCATAGCATAAATAGGAATGTGGTGTTAGAATGTTAGTTCTGTCTCAAAATAATGCACATCTTAAAATATTAGGGCTCTTATATGCTAAGGAAATATATCATAAAACATCATAAAAAAGTAAAAGTTTCCTTAGGCAGTCATGGCTGACTCTAGAGCAGGGGTCGGGAACCTATGGCTCGCGAGCCAGATGTG
>JANHZU010006590.1:143303-154440 GCA_032468055.1 Acrochordus granulatus | reverse complement strand
TGAGATGGATAGATAGCATAGTCAGTGTGATGGGTGTGAGCTTGGGAAGACTCCAGGAAGCAGTGCAAGACAGGGGGCCTGGCGTAATGCAGTCCATGGGGTCGCGAAGAGTCGGACAGAACTGCGCGACTGAACAACAACAAACAATGATTTACTTTATCATTAACTTATCAAATAAATTCAAGTGCCTCAATCTGTTTAACCATCATCTTTGGTTTATAAACCACAGTTGTTGGGTTTGTACAACATGCTAAGACATAATCAAACAAGTTAATCATGGTGTAGTGTGTTGTATGAACTAGACTATCAATGCTTATTTTCAGAATGTATTTTTTCAAGTAGGGTAGAAGCTAACCGAGACATAGAGACTGGATTCTTGCACTTACCATTTCCCCCTTCATTCCAAGAACTGGTGGCTTAATGTTATATTTCCTAATCCAATTCACACACACTTCAAAGTAACACAATTTTCAAAAACCACCATAAATAACAAAAATAGTACTTAATGATGTTTCTCACCAATGCTGATCTTATAATTTGGTAATATAGTCAGACAACATCATTACTGTATATTCAGGAAGCAAGCTATGATGTTTACATCAGTTTAAAGTACAATAACTGTGAAATTCTTGGTGAACAACAATATGACTCACACTGATGATGTTACCTAGTTAAACAATGAAACATTTGCAAGCAAACAAATAAGCTCAGACAGCACCAAGGACTTTACAGTTCAACCCTGAACTACATATATTTTATTCTATTAGAGTACAATTGTACTGCAACAGTTACTTCAAGTTTTAAATTTATTTTATATTTCATTACTATTTAACACTGAATAGTTACTCCAACTTTAGTGATCAAGTTGGTTTTCCCAGCTGTTTTCTAGCCAAATACATTGTTTTTCACTATATCAATAGTTATATTAAAAAAATGATTATCCTCAATGTGAACAGCCCATAAATGAACTGATGGTTATGTTAACTGACAATGACAAAATATCACACAACGATTTTGGCCAGAAAGGCCAGTGGCATTGTGCAGAAAAACTGTGGATCCACCTGTTTGTCTTTTAAAATCATGGAATTCTAATCATTGTGTGCCCAAAACAAACTTTCTTGATTATATTTGAAACAATTCAATCATCAAGTCCATATTTTAATTACAGACAGCTTCACGTTCAGTTATCTGATAACAGAGGTAATAAGTGATGTGATTTTTTGGCAAATAATATTTATTTTTATTTATTTGTATCCCACTTTTATTATTTTTATAAACAACTCAAGGACGCAAACATATTTAACACAACTTCCTTGTTCTATTTTTTCCACAACAGCAATCTTGTGAGTTAAGTTGGGCTCAGAGAGAGTGACTGGCCCAAGCTCATACGAAGAGCTACCTTCACTTAAAGTATGCAAAAGCACATGAAATGAGAAAAGGAAAACAAAACCAGATCCACTTAAAGTCATTTCCAAATTCTAATTCTCGTATCAAAAGATTGGAAAACATTTTAGATAACTGGGATCAGAGACTGTTCTCATACTCATAGAAATTAGGTTCGGGGTCCCAAATTATTCTTTCCTGATTTAGGAAATTCTTGTAAAACTACAACTTCCTACAATAAAATAAAAGGAATGAAACTTCCTTGCATACCTTGTTGATACACAAAAAGCCCATTAAGATTTTCCTCTCATAGAAAAGGCAGTCATACTGACTTCCACAGTTCCTAAGACCCTAGAAAAGGGCTAACATGTGGCAGCCGAAAGGTGATTTATTCCATTTACTTTGGCTTAGAGCACTGCATGCTTTTCTTAGTACAGTGCAATCAAGTGTTACCTAGTAAATAGTTTAAGTTTCCATGTTAGTAAGCCAAGATTCTTTCATCCTTCTCATGAACAATCTCATGCGATCATGATGGCACAGTCCTGCTTTACTCCATTATTCATTCACTTTTTTAACTGAAAGTGCATATTTAGACTAGTTAATCTTATTTATCATGAAAACTACATGTTGAATAATGGAAATAATGTTGGGATTTAAATATGAATTCCCATCAAACAAACTTAGTAGGAATATTAAAGTCCAATACTCTCTGTGGCCTTAGAGTGGAGAAACTTAACATGTTCAGCCTTCTTTTTTTTGAAGTTTAGGGAATGTTGAATATTCCTTTTTTTACATTTTTATAGAAATGTATCAGGGCTTGATAGAATATTTAAAGCTATCGTTCAACTCTGCATCTTACATTTGCTAAATTATTTCTGATTGGTGTTGATGCTCTTTTTACTTAAAAAGACTGTAGATGATTTATGTCATTCTGGCTCTCTAGCAAGGAAATTTTCTATCCATCATCATCATTTGTCAATCCATTAGATACATTTTGGCTGATTAATTTGTCTCCTTTTTAACCAATTAAAGCTAGATCAATTGCAAATTATGACAGTCTCAACCAAAAAACCTGAACTGACATGCTGAGGAAGTATACATTTATATTTCATTTTAAAATTATTTATTGTCATAATTTTATTGCATTCCAATTTGGTATGTACAGAATCAAAAATGATCTGGAGGAAAAAAACATGTCTTTTGTCTCACAGTCCTTGGTTATTTAAAAGAAATAAAATTATTAGTGTATAATTTGACTCTCTTATTATAGCCAGAGAACACAGGAGAATGAAGAGATAGGTGGGAATATCCTGACAGGCCTTGATCCTACATCTTCCTTCTTTCTTCCCAACTGGGTAGCAAGGACCAAATGGCAAAAGCTACTTTTGAAAGCAGGTGAGATAACAGATAGAATAGAAGGAAGTCCATTCAAATTTGCTTCTCCTTTGGATCTTAACCTCAAATTGAGGTTTCTTGGCCTCAATTTGGTCTCCTTCTTACACATTCCCATAAATTTGAGAGTTTGGAAGTGGGATAAATCAGCAGAAGTGAGAAAAATCTTATATATGCCATATGCTATGGCCTAACAATCTAAAACCATCTAAAAATTTTCATTGTTAGAATGCCAATGAAAGCAGAGCTTTCAGGTATTATCCTCCTGAAAGAAGGTATTGGAGATAGAGACAGAGCATCTGAAACAACAGCCACTGATTTCAAAATGATGGGTATGACCAGGAAATCAGAGTCCCACACCTTTTTAAGATACTAATATAAAGCATAATCTCTCAATGGCTTATAAATCAGGTTGTGTATGTTATTAAAAGTAGCAAGTTTTAATTGTCCATCTATATCCATTCTTTGAAGTCAGTGTCAATTGCTGCCAACTCCCTAGCAGATATGTATTATTAGGGAGCAAGAATTTAATGGACATTAAAAACTGAAAGTTGTGAGATAATTAATATCAAGTTTATTTATTTACTGACTTTATTAATGAAGCACAATGTACTTGTACAATTGTCTATTATCTTCAGATCAACCCATCTTCTGAAATTTGCATTAGTATTACAACTTACCTAACCCTATTCCTAACTTGGAAATTAACTAAAAAGTGACTTGGCTCGCCCTAGAGAAGAGGAGGGTCTCACACCAATCTTCAATGCTTCTATTGCTTGCTTTGGGGTAGAGCAGTGGGCCTAGAACAGTCTTAATGCTACCATTATATTTATGCTATTGTAAATATTAAATCTGTTGAATGGAGGAATGAGAAATACTTTGGAAAAACATATCCCTATCTTAAAGGCTGAAGAAATATAAGCAAAAACTTGGGGATGGAGAAAGGGATGGTATCCTCAGGCAGTGACTGAGTATAATTACTGGCCATGGAGATTTAGCCTGGATCCTTTCAAGAAGGAAAGATAATGGATTATCAATATTGGTGTCTTAAGATCTGAACAGAAACATGTTGCACTGCAATATTTTGTTACACCACTGACTGGTTTGTGTGCTCATCTATACAACTGCATGCATACACGTACAGACACACAAATGCAGATCTCCTCTCCACAAAACAGCATCTTCCTCAATCGTTTGCAAACAGTTTTTGAATTTCTTGTAAGTCCCCTCAAGTGTGCGAGCAGATTTAAAAAAAAACTTGTTTCCTTGTAAGTGTATTATTATATATTTCAGACAGTAATAATGCTGATTTTTATTATTCATAAATTAGTTGAAGCACTGTATTCTCCATCAAACCAAGAATAGCCCCCTTCACCAAACCTATGTTAATCTGACCCAGAATGCAGCCATTCCTGCTAAAGAAACCATAGATTAGTAAAAAAAAGTTTGAAAGCTCAAATTTTAGGAATTATGACTATACAATTAATTTTCATGCCAAGTGTCTATTAGCAACAGGATAAGGATATGTGCTAATTGGAAGTGACAGGTGATAATGCAGTTAATGTGCTATGATCAAAGTGGCTGAATTACAGGATTGTGTGGTCTCTTGTATCTTCATTGTCATTAGCCTGCTGTTATCATGGTGTGTGGTGGACAGCAGTAACAAGGAAATAGAATATGCTGATGTCATTAACAATCAACTCCTGTGAAACAGAGTCTCACCCAGAGTACAAATCTTTATTCTGGGGACAGATACTAGTTCCATGAAATAAAAAAAATGCATCCAAAGCCAGAATAGTAAACTAAATTATTCTACTAAAACTGTTAATTTCTTTTCAATGTTCACCAACCTTGAGAGTTTTACTCTTGACACAGATCTGGTTTACACAGTATATTAAGGCAAGATTTGTTGAGTAATCATGAATGATCCAGCTTCACACAACCCTAAAGCTTAAGTTATACTGGCTATAATGACTAGTTCAGACAAATCTAAAGATGTGTGAACCATCTCAGTGCCATACAAAACAAGTTTACTTTCTTTAAGGGCATAGAAGCAGGATCTCATATGGCCTTCCTATGCTAGAGCTTGCAAGAATAAGTTGGAGACATTTGAGAGAAAATTCATGTTTGTATTCTTCTGCTTCTATGACATGCAAGAATTAGGTTTTTTGAGATGCATGTTTTTCCTGACAGACTGGAGGAAAATATTCAGAACAAACAAATGGATCTAATGTGGCAATGCTGAAATATTGTTCAAACGTCCATGTTTACATTTCAGCAGATCTTGAAATTTTCTTGAGCCAAAAGATAATTTTCCCTTCTCCACTGTGAATGATTTGACCTACCTACTATATATAGAAACATTCTTTTCTGAACGTACAAGAGTTTTTTAAATAATTTGTTTATCTTCCTTTAATTTACAAAAAAAAGAACCTTAATAATATCAATCAAAGTTGAAAGTTAAAGCAACTCAGAATGAAACCAGATACGTATTGTGTTCACACATGCATGGACATATATATACGTATAACCCCTTTGCAATCTAGATGGAAGATACAACTATTTGAAACATTTCTATGCAGTCCCATACAGATTACAATGAAAAACATTATTAATATCTAATAAATGTTCAATTTGAGTTAATTTATCCTTTGTAAGAAGAGGTTTTCAATGTTCTTTTGTTTTTAACAAAAGCAATTTTCCACCTTTATAAATACCATTGCTTCAACAAAATATTATACTTTGGTTTTCCAATGTTTTTTGTATTACAAAGAATTTCAGTGTGATCTATTATGCTCAGTACCCAAATTATTATTCCCATTTTTTTAAAGACTTGTAAGAGAACTTGGTATTTTAAGTGAAATAATTTTATCAGTGCTAGTGAGTGTGAGGTTTGCTCCCCACACTCACGCTTTCTAAACCCTATACTCACTAGCAGTAATATTATTACCTAGTTGGGTAACAAAATGTCCACAAGCAAACAACCAAGCTCAAAGAGCACCAAGGACTCCCCAGATCAACCCCGACTTATAGATATTCTCTTTTATTGATTTTTTTTCTGTTCTACACACCTGATCGATAGCGCTCATCTCGTGACCCTGAGGATCTGCGGCGATGATATCGAGAAGAGGAGGATGGAGTAACTGGTGTTCGGCGTTCTTGTGGCAGTGCTTGATCCACTCCTGCATTTGTGGAAAACAAGGAGAAAAAAGTCAGATTTTGTTGCATTATTTTTCAGAATTATGCTAAAAATGGTATACAGTGGATGCAAATAAAATGTTGAGCTGATTATGTTTTCAGGAGCTCTATGCTAGAGTTAGTATAAAGCAAAGAATTTAATTGTCACATAGGAATCTATCACTTACTGTTCAAAATCAAAAGCATGAACATGTGCATTATTGTCATCAACTGTGACACAAGCATGTAAAATGCCAACAGAACAGCAGCAATTCTGAGGAATACTTTGTGGATACTGTCATACTAGCATTGTACAAATCAGAAATGAATAAAGATAATTCCAGTGGAGTCAGAATGATAAAACAGCAGCATCAAATACAATAACTTCACAAGACCCACCTACCATTGATACATAATTAAAAACCTTGAATCAAGTAATCCAATGCTTGTTGATAAATTTTAATGTTGCAAAGTGAAAGTACAATAACTTTATATAAACATCCATATTATTAGAAAAAGCAAGCTAATCCAGATGCCTCCAAAAGTGAAACATAGATCAAAGACTGAATTGTCACTTTCATGAAATAAATAGCAAGAAGCCTCCCCAATGAAGTCTCATTCTTGTTATCCTCAGAATGAATGGGAGGAACTCTTTGGGCAGAAGAAGGATGAGAACAATTGCTCCTATGCTCCATCTAAGCAGAGAAAGGCAGTTCTTCCTCCACTGTAGAATTAGTGGACAATCTTCAATCTGTTTTTTATGAACACATAGAAAACAAATGCATTCCCACCTCTGCAGAGGAAAAGGGAGTGATATTGAATGGACCAGGTGCAGAGTACGTGTGATCTGCAGCTCTAGAGAGTCACCAGATATTTCTGTTGATTTTATGAGTCAAATCAAAATATACCCACTGAGCCTTTCCAAAACAAGGTTCCCCAGCTCTTTCACTCAATGAACCCCATCTGCTATCTCCAGATGTAACTATCTTTCAATTGCTTAGGAAAATGGATCCTAGTATATATGACTGAAAGAGAAAGGATACCGAAATAGAGTTTTTATTTCTCCTTTGGTAGTATTTCCAAAGAAAAAGCACTTAGGATATATGCTACACCAAGCAAGTAAGGAGACAAAACAAGAAACAACTCTGATGGATTATGTGCTCTGTACTGTCCTGGCAAATAGTTAAAAATAAATACAAGCTAATTGAAATAATCAGTTCAGCAGTTCTTTCCAAAGAGCGTCATGTGGTTATGCTCGGAGCAGGCAACAGCTCTATTTTAGGTGTTCAAATTAGATACTATGGTGATAGGAACCACAGGGGACAAAAAAAGCAACTCTGCCTATTTGAAGGTAGGTAGTTTATCTACCCTCCAACTTTATACCAATGGAAAAAATAGGCATTTTTCACACACTCATTAAAGATGATTACTGGAGTTTCTTTTCTTATCTACTGTAAATGTCACAGTAAACATCACAGGACGTTTCTGTGCTTATATGTATGATTTTTATTCATTTTGTAGTAGCTTGATCTGTTTTATAAGCCAATGAGAGAGTATGTTCTATAATACTAGAATACTGTAATTTTCAAATAAGACAAAGATAGATAGAATAATAGTTGAAATGGGCTGATCTGGGCCAACTTTTGCATACTAGCTCCAATGTATCTTTTCCTTGTACATTTGCAGTTTCTATTTTCTACTGTGAAATCTTGGAGGCTTGCATCAACACTGTCACACAAGAACTCTAGTGAGCTTTTTTCTAAGTTATGATATTTTTACAATCCTATAAGTCTGCAGCTATCAAAACTATCTAATTAAGTGATGACTCCAGTCGTTATTCTTCTTGGAACTGGTTCTTCTTGTGTTCTGTTCATGCAGTTCATTCATTTTATTTTCAACAACATGAGAACATTTCTCTCATAGGAAGCCTTAAATAGAAAATGTCTAATTCAATTTTCTGCCTCCATTAAAGGTCAAAAGGGGAACTTCTTCCCCTCTCCCTCATTTACAAGGAATATATATATGACTTTATGGATAGTTCCCAAGTTTTCTTCAACAATGGAAGCATAGCACATGCTGTTAGGTACTCAGCAGAGCTAGTCAGTTTAATTTTTTTTTAAAAGCCTACTTTTTTCTTGCAGGGTAAATATAGAACACAAAGTATTAAGCCTCTGGTATGCAGACTCTTTTATATAAGATACAAAACCCTCACAGAATATTAAACACCAAGAATTCAGTCATCCAGAGAAGGTAGTTTTAATAGAAACATCACTCACTGATGTGGCACACATAGTTCTGCAACCTGCAGTCAGATAGAATAAAGCTTTTTCAAAATACATTTCTTTTGGTTTGTTTTCCAGGGATAACTAACTCCATGGTGGACATCCCATCTAGAAAAACGTGAATTATCAAATCTCTTAATGAGTGGTAACAATATAGTTGTAAACTTGCTTGACAAAAATAAATATGTAAAATTAAATTAAAATTCTCTTCTGAAGGCTATTTTTTCATCTACAAGGAAGATCAAACAGAAGAAAAAAAGAAAAATTTCCATCATACATGATGATGATCCTAATTTAGATTTGATAGATTCAGTGGAACTGGGATATCAGCAGCTATAAACCTTGATAACTAAAGACTATCTTTTGGATTGCTGATTGCTACTAAAAATGACAACAGAAAAAAGGTTGTGTCCCCCTATCCATTTACGGTAGCTTCCCAGATGCATTTGGTTGGCCATTATATGAGACAGAATGCTGATAATTAACATGAGGGTCAGCAGGTCTTAAGTTAAAATTGGCAACTGTGTAAATATTTAACAACCAGTTGATTAAAAAGACACCAAGTGTCACAAAACATGCTGATTTGTGGGAAAGGCCAGAAGAAAATGAAAATTTAAAATAATAGTGGGTATAAGAAGAAGACTAATACTGGTAATAGGCAACCAATTGGGCTTTATGCTTGTTTGCAATAAATATTCTTATCTAATTGATCTGTGCCCATGAATCAAATCCAAACTTAAGAGCCACATAAAATGAGAATATCTGTGAATTATTGAATTTTTTTTGAGGTAGCTTAACCATTCCAGGATAGCTTGTCTTACGTACTTCTTATATTTGCTTTAGACCACCTAACGTAACCAGGCATTTTGGAGTCACATTTATTGAATTCTGGGATTTGCAACGTATCTGAAACCTAACGGCACTGAAGGAAGATTGAACCAAAAATCTCCTAATTTGAATTGCTATGTCTTAGGTTCTAGTTCCAGGCTCTTTGTCTTACCTATAAGCAGAACTCTAAGAAATAACCAAAAAGCAACCAATGTTCTCTCCCCAGTGAGTTATGAGGAAGATTGATGCCAATGCCACTGTCTGTACTTTTGAGATGAAGGAAACGAACAATCAGTACCTACAACTAGGTGCTGGCACCAAACCAAGGAAAAATGAAACCAAGGTTTAAAAGAGTCACAAAAACCTGCTCCCAATAAGACAAAGTCTTAATAAATAAGACTTTATTTATTTCAGTATTTTAATGTTACCTCTCCCTTAATGAAACAAGAATGCTTTAGTTTGAGAAAGGATACATCGTTTTGATTCTTATGGAAACTGGAATAAGGAACCAATTTAGTTGAGTGGAGAACAGTAGCTACTTAACATATTTACACCCATCTCATCTCGTCTTAATTCTGACAGAATCAGAGTTGGAAGAGACTTCAGAGATCATGTAATCTCTATTCCAACAACAGTGCAATATCTAGTGGAGCATTTCCAGTTTCAGACTAAAGACCTTCAGTGACAAAGAAAATACTTTGAGGAAGAGTATAGAGGTAGCCTTGAAGAATACGCAACAACCAATATGAAAAATCAGTTTAGCCCACAAAGACAGGAGGGGGTGAGGAAGAAACTTAAGACTGTCACGACTTGATTCTGTTTGCTATAAGAGAGATGGGGACAGAAACTCTAACAGGTTTCCAAGGTTCTGTTATTCTTTCTAATATGTAACATAAGTCTAGTTCCTTGTATTTTCAATATAAAATGGTTATATTGTTCTTGTTCTGTAACAGAGAATAAGACTACTTTCCTGTCTATTTGATAACCCATAAATATCTAAAAACTGCCTGCTTGTTAATGTCCTTTGCCTCTCCTTTCTTCTATTAATGTTCCCTGTTAAAATGCTTTACTTAATGCTGAAATATGGGACAATAATATTATTTTCATAATTAAGTTCATTTTAAATGGGTGTACATGAATGTGCTGCTGATTCCATCTCCAACCACACTGAAATTCTCTAAAGTCCAGTTTAGGATTCTTGACTGAACAAATTTACATTAAAGACAATAGGGTTAACCAAACATTCCAATTTCATATGGGACCTACCTCATATTCCTGAAGTATTCTGGAAGCTGTGGAAATGAATCTTCAGAACAAGCCTGTGTTAGATCACTTTTGGACTATTCAAAACTGTGCATATTGGGAAAAGGCACTGATATTTTGAAGAGCTGCTGGGCATTTCAGAATGAAAGGGCGCTACAGCTTTAGAAAATACACAATTGTTTTTCCTACTATTTTTCCTGGATTTTGCCTGTAAACTCTATGCAGATTCCTATACCAAGTCACATAAGCTTGTAATGTACATAAGCAAAATAGAGTAATCAGGTCATATAGGTAGTCCTATATGACCACAATTGGGACTATAATTTTAGTCATCAAGCAAGCCATCATGTGACTGGACTTGATTTTACAACCAATTTTACCATGATTGTTACGTGAAACATTGTATTGTTGGGCAAATCATGGTTGTTAAGTGAACCACACAGCCATTAAACAAATTCACTTCCCCAATTGACTTTGCTTGTTGAAAGCCAGCTAGGAAAGTCACATATTGCAATTATGTGACCATAAGATGCTATAATTGTCATAAATGTGAGTTAGTTGTCAAGTGCCCAAATTGCAATTACATGACCATACAAGTGGCGCAGCAGTTGTAATTTCAAGGAAGGCTCATAAGTCACTTTTTCTGACACCATCATAACTTCAAACCGTTGTTAAACAAAGAGTCATAACTTAAGGACTATCTGTACCCTGAAATAATCCTTCACTGAGTATCAAATTAGGAGGCTTTCATGCAGTATTCAGACATACAGTGGGGCAAAAAAGTATTTAGTCAGCCACCAATTGTGCAAGTT